>JAOZJS010000269.1:0-50873 GCA_025882695.1 Amerodectes protonotaria | reverse complement strand
TCTGAAAAATCACCGAAATTTTGTGAGCGCCATCTGTTGGCAAAAAGCTGTAATGTATTTTCTATGGGAAAATCGCAAAATTTTGATTTTATTTTATTTTTTTTCAATTTATGGACAATTTTTGGGTTGATGTTAACCAAACCAAATCTAACCTCACGCCAATCGCCTCTGCGCAGTCTGTACAATATCAATGCTATATCAATGGCACAACCAATTTGTGGTGTTTTGTAGTTGGCTGGTTTTTTCAGCTTTGGCGATACTAATCGAATATTAAATTTTGCGAATTTTGTGTCGCTTTGTGTTGTGCGAGCACATCGGCCGGCACATATCGAAGACTTTTCCTGACCAAACTTTTTTGTTTTGGTGATTTCTTGTTGGATTTTTTTTGTGATTTTCTTTAATATTTTTCAACCAAATGATGAATCTAAACATTTTAAACATTTTAAACCTGTCAAGCTAGGCGCGAAAAAATGTCGGCATGCATTTTTAAAATATATTTAGGCATGATTGGCATTTATTATACACATATTAATTTTATTGGTCAAGTATTTGATTTTTGTAATTAGTTTTTTAAACACATTTTAATAGTGTTATACATTTGAAAAATGATAGATAGGAATTTTCCAACCAAATCAATTAGAATTAAACAGTACATTTTTCTTCTATATTTTGATCTTCAATGTTTCGGTCCCATTTGCTGGATACAGTGATGTAACCGTAGTTTTCGATCACCGCTTCTTCAAAACAAAGGAAAAACAAAAAAAAATTGTAAGCGGAAATTAAATGGAAAAAACAATTAATTACCTTGCAAACGAATCACTTCAAATTCTAGTTGAAGAACTTTTTCCTCCAACATTGCAAATTTCTCATTCAAATCATCGAGCATTCGGATAAAATCCATAGCCGCATTGTCATTTGGGTCGGATGAATCCACAAACATTTTTTTCCTAAATTTTTTTCGCTAATTAACAAAATTCAATTTTCGAATTATTTTAGAAAAACAAAAAAAATCTAATTCGAATCTTTAGTGCGGAAAACCGATGTGCGCATAGAATGTCATTTTTAGATTTTTCTGCGCATACCAGACGTCTTATACGAGCAGGAGTGCCCTCTCTTCGGTGCGTTCACCGTGCAAACAGATTCCACAACAAAACCGAGTGTGTGGTGTGCCAATCGCATTTGGTTGGTCGGTTTTTCCGATTTACATCTCATTGTCTTTTTTTGATGAAGTATTGATTTTTATTATACTGTTTTCCATAGCCGATCATCATTGGAAATTTTCTGATTTTGTTTTATATTATTTCTGCTTGGTGAATGTGTCCATCTTAGATAGCAACGTGTGTGGTGAAAAATCAACAAAAAAATTGTGGAAAAACGATTCGAAAATTGTCAACCAAAAACAAAATGCTTGATCCAAACAAATCCCAACATTCTTCATCTGAAAATCCAGAAGAATCATTGAACGATTCCTTTCAAACTTCTTTTACAGAACAAATCATAACGAATAATGTTCAACACAACGATGGTGAATTTGGTCAAGAGTGCATACAATCTGCAGATGAATCCCAAGATGAATCTGATGTCGATGAAGAAGAAGATGATGATGATGAAACCGAAAATGATGATGAAGAAACAGAAGATGAATGGGATGAAGAAGAAAATGATTCTGATGCTGCTGAAAATGATAATGA
This sequence comes from Amerodectes protonotaria, assembly GCA_025882695.1. NCBI lineage: Eukaryota > Metazoa > Arthropoda > Arachnida > Sarcoptiformes > Proctophyllodidae > Amerodectes > Amerodectes protonotaria. Next base: position 49,182 of record JAOZJS010000269.1, on the reverse strand, counting down.
TAACAATTCTGCTTTTGATAAGGGTCGAATGTCGCCAAATAGTGCGCCAACCTGTTATATTTGCCTAAATAATTTTGAAGGCCAAGATATTGGTAGCCCAGATTCTTGTGAAAACATGCATCATTTTTGCTTGGAGTGCATTGAAGAATGGAGCAAGGTTCGAAAAATATAATTCAAACAAGATGAACAAACTAATTGTATATGTTTTACATTGTTTAGCAAATCAACACCTGTCCAGTTGATCGGAAATCTTTTTCTTTCATTATTGTAAGAAGAGTCATAAACGGCGAAATCGTCATGAAGGTATTTGAATTTCTTTTGAATTGAATTGAATCGTTTTGGAAAATTGATGATTAGCTACTTGAATCGACTGGAATTGAACCTTTGTATTCCGGAATTTTCCAGAATGATTTCAATCTAAAATTTAGTTTTCAATCTGATGTTTTTAAATTTAAATTCAAAATCTTGGATCGTTTTGAAAGAAAATTAATTCTCTTTTCTTTTTGGCAGGTTCCTACAGCCAAAAAATCTGTTGTTGAAATTGTGACCATGGGAGAAGATTTAACTTATTGTGAAATCTGCGGCCGATGTGATCGTGAAGATCGTTTACTGTTGTGTGATGGTTGCGATTTTGGCTATCACTGTGAGTGTTTAGTACCACCGTTGGAAACCATTCCGGTTGATGAGTGGTTTTGTCCAGATTGTTTTCAACGATTGTTTGGCCATGGAAGGAACAACCATCGCCAAAGACAAAGACAATTACAGCAACAAAGAAGAGTGGCCAGAACCGGAGCTTTTGAACGTGTTCGTAATCGAATCCTGGCCCTGAGATCAAATATTCCCACCCGTTCATCCAGGACTGCAGCAACAGTGCGAAGGAAAACTAAACGAAAACCTCGAAGGAAACGAACTAGAAAAACAAAATCCAAAGCAACTAAAACCACTACCAAAAAGGGGACCAGAAAAAGAACTAAAAAAAGTAGAAAACGAACTAGAAAATCTAAATTTTCGATGCAACGTTTGCCAGCCGCTGATCCACGGTCACGGTTAGCAACCAGACTGGGTTTGGTTTGTAAATCACCTTTCGGCTTGCCAACAACAAAAGCCTCAGCAAATTCCAATCATCCTCAAAACAGATCTGTAGCTGAAGTTCGATATACTGCTGGTATTAATAATTTATCCTTGTTTGGCTATGAATTGGAGGTTTACAATCCCGTATCGTATGGCGACGAAGATCGTTTTGATCGGGATACGAACTTTGAAATTCAAGCTGATGTTGGCGGTGGAAGCATTGGATTGCTAACCAATCCGAGGTTTTATACCAGAAATGTTGATAGAAAATCGATCCAAGCACCAGAACCATCATTGTTGCAGATGACTAATGTTGATGTACTGAGTGAAATTATGAATTCGCAAAAAATATTGCATGCATCATCACGTGATTTGTCGGTTGCACGTGATGGAAGAGTTTATTTGAATCCAGATTCCATGAAAAATAATCATAACAACAATCATCGTCAGTGTCCAAATTCATCACCACCATCATCATCATCCAATCATGGTCATTCATCATCATCATCAAATTCTTCTTGGAATGATAACAATAAAAATACCACGAATACTTCCATCACAAGTAACAATACTGGCAACAGTGAGAATAATTCTTCGTATGGACAATCAAGCTATAATAATTCATCATCAAACATGGCGGAAAATAATGAAGATATTAGTTTCGTTAAACCATCACCAGTGGTTTCATTGATTGATGATAAAAATGATATCGAAATGTATAGTGATATTGAGTCGATTGGTGATAACAAAGATTTAGATGATAATGAAGAGAATAATAAGAAGTTAGACGATAAACCCGTTAACACTGAAAACGACATCAATCAACAAGAACAACAACAATTGAAACCTTCTGTTCCAGATACTAATACGGATGATGGTGAAAAAATGCCTGAAAGCAGTAATAGCAGCAGTATTATAACTGTCACCAAAGCATCATCTTTGTTGAAAAGGCGTCCTTCCATCAAAGACCTTTTTGGTGGTGATAGCGAAGAAGAGGATGATGGCTATGGTAATGATCTGAAACAATTGGTGGCACAACAAGGCAGTATCAATGTACATTTCCCAATCAAAATGCCGATAGTTTTGAAATCAAATTTTTTGACGCCAAAGAAACGACCATTGATTACTACTAGTATTAGTAGTAGTACATTGGATGGTAATGGAAGCAAAAATGTTCAAGTGGATGAAATTTCCATTTCAAAAAAATGGGTTCCAATCTATCCGGAAATGAATGCTACGATGAAAAAGGTCGGTCCTAAATGGAAGGCTATTGGAGAGACTGAAAAACAACCCTTGGACAAGAGAAATGCTACGGTTGTAGTGGAAAATGATGGGGAAAAATCTAGAAAAAATCATTCGGAAAAATCTGATGTTGCCAAAGTGAAATCGTATCTGGACGATGATGGTGATCATGACAACCGAAAACATGAAAATGTCATTTCAGACAAAAAGCGCCATTCATCTTCCGACAAAGTTCGTACCTGTAAACATGGAAGACCATTGAACAAGAGTAATAAGGAACCATCAAATTTGAAACGATCTCATTCGGAAACCGCATCGATTGATGCGAGCAAAAAGCCAAAACAAGCAGATATGAAGAATTCTGCAAAATTTGAAGATTATGAAAAATTGAATGTAATAAAACATTCAAAAACTACCAAGATTGAAACGGCAAAACGTGAACAATCTCTTGATCTTCATATGATGATGGACATTGAAGAGAAATTTTTGTATAAGGATGAAACGATTATCTTGAAAAAATCGGATGATCAAAATTTTGATCTGCATAAACATCGACGGAAACAACCGATGGATGATGATACTCCGACACCAAGTAAACAAATATCGAAAACTTTGCATAGATTGGAATCAAAAGCCATTTGTTCCAGCAATTATAAAGTTGATCAGGACAAGTCTTTAAGTAGTGGTAGTAGCTCAAGTAAATTGCAACCAGATGAATATCGAGATTCTTCATCTCGTGAACAACATCATCATCGATCATCCTCTAATAAAGAATTTAATGATTCTAAACACCATCATCATCACCGACGTCATCATCACCATCGTCATCATCATAGTTCTAGTAGGCACAGACAAGAACCTCATGATTCTGTTGATTATTCTCATAGGTCTTCCCGTACTGGTCGACAAGCCAATGATGACGATAATTATAGACATAAAACCAAGGGAGAGAAAATAGAATCTAAATCGAAAAATCATCATCAACAATCGTTTTCGAATGTTCAGTTGGATTCCAAAGAAATTTTTGCAGAAGGTTCAAGAACGCTTGATTTTTTGAAATTTTCGAAATTTTAATTTTGTTTTTCAAACTCTTTTTTCAGGTGATAAAATTATTATTAATGTGAATTTCAAGAAAGAACAAGAAAAACTGCCTCTCGAAGAAAAGAATAGGAAGAAGAATACAGAACCCCCGAAAAATTTAATAATTGAAGCGCAAAGTCCCAAAGATCTTAACATTGATGAAGAAGAGGAAGGTGTCTTATTCGAGGATAAAAGTCCTGACATTTCCGTGGCATCGCCTAATGATGATGAATTTGATAATTATGTAAACTTGATAAAAACCGCCACGCCCACATCCTCATTATCATCGAATGATAAAATTCCAAATTCAACTATCCTTGCGGAAGAATTAAATTTTTTGCCTCGGTTAAATACCAATTCTAGTAATAATGGTGGAAGTGGTTCATTTCAGAATCAACCGGATAGAAGTCCTGGAAGCAAGTCACCAGATGATCTCTTTATTGATGATTATTCATTTTTGCCCACACCCACTCAAGACGAATCTCAATCTCCTGTTTTGGATTCTGGTCATCAACGCAAACAATTTAACGATAATAATAGCAACAACAGAAAAGCCGATGTGATTACCGTTGATGATCGAGACAAAATCGATGAAGATTTTTATGATCCAGAATTACCCTTGCAAAGTCCAGACCATTTCAATGATGATGATGATGATGATGATTCCATGATCAAAAGTCCTAAATTAGAATCATCATCGAATATGGTAAAAATAATTGCTGAATAATTGATATGTTCCTCTTTATGTCGTTTATTTCTCTTTGTACTTTAGTCTATTTCCAATGCTAATTTAATTGGCAAAGATTCGTCGTCTTCTCTTTCATCTGATTTAGTGGCAGCCGCAGCCAAATTAGCTACATTTAATAATTCGATTAATTTTTCACAAATAATGAATAACATGAACAAGAACACGTTTAAAAATCAGCAAAATGCCCATGGTGATAACAATGGTGGTGGCGGTGGTAGCAACAGTTATAGCAAATTTACCGGTAATAACCAATCATCATCCAACTACAATATAAATAAAGGCCATTCGTCGGAAACCATAAACAATTCTGACATAATGGAAATTGTGGATATGGATGTTGAATCGCCAGGCGTAAGCCTTTCTCCAGCTAAATCTTCAGACACTTCGAATAATAATCATCATTCATCTTCTTCGTTGGCCAATGTTAAAGAAATCTGGGATCAAATTGTCAAAAAAGCTTCAACTAATTTGCAAAATTCAACCGTAGCGACGTCTGGAAAGAAAATCAGTAATAATGGAAACACCAACAAATCGTCAAAGTCCAAATCAAAAGCTGCTGATGTTGATGCAACTCAACCGGTGTCTGCTGTTGAAATGAATATCAAAGAAAAGGTGAGGAAAACGGAAACGGATGTAGAAAATCATACAAATATCAAAGCTAATTTTGGTTTTCCGCTTTCAGTATATTACAAAATTGAACCGCCAAGAACGCGTTGTGGAAGAGGTGAAACTAGCGTTAAAACCGTATTATAAAAAGAAAAAAATTAATAAAGATGAATATAAAGATATTCTACGGAAAGCTGTTCCAAAGGTAAATTATCTTGTGAATGTGTGAAAATTGACTGATTTTTTTTGATTGGTGGGGGGGGGGTTTACCAACGCAGATATGTCATAGTAAAAGTGGTGAAATAAATCCATCAAAAATATTCAAACTTATTGAAGCTTACATCAAGCATATGCGACGTTTGCGGAAAAAAAATTAAAAATTCATTTTAATTATTATGTAATTAAACACAAAGTTTAAACCCAATTTTTTTTCAGTTTTCATTAAAAAAAATTTTGGATTATTATATGATGATTATGGTGATTCTTTCAAAATCTGGTGAAATTTGAAATTCGAACACGAATTTTTTTTTTCGACTGTGCTGCCATCTCGAGAGGAAAAATCGCGAAATACAAAAGTATCGACTGCGCAGTCACCGGCTTCAAAATGTACTGTTGCACTTTTTGACGGTGAGATGGCGCTGACATTTACACTTTGGATTTAGCGGAGTGGGGCACCAACGCACAAAAAAATAGACGAGGGCATGTACGGGGCAGGCAACAAGATTGATTCGAAGAAAGAGAGTATGAAAAAACTAAACTAAAATCTCAGACCTCTTTTTTTTCTCTCGTACACGAATGCTATTGTTGTTGCTGTTGTTGTTGTTGTTGTTGTGATTCAATCCTTGCTTGAAAACGAAAGCTTGCAAAAAAAACTTTGAATGGTAATATAATGCCTAGTTGATTGAATTGAAATGAAGAAAATGATAGAAACTAGAAGAAACAGAAGAAAATATACGGGAAAGAGTTACACCAAATCAAGTTTCTGTGTCACCCGATATCATTCCATTAGCCAATCTTTTTGGTAGGCTCGTTTGTTTGTCTTTTTGTTTGACCAAGATTTGAACTCAACATAAAACCCAACTACCTTCGCAAAAATACTCGATTATTAATCTGAAAAAAGAAATAAGAAGAACAGAAGAAACAAAATAAATTAGAAATCCTCAAATAAGTTTTTTTTCGGTTGGCAGCGAAATTGATTGGAAATTTTGAAGATTTATTTTGTTTCAACCTACATCCTTCGAGCTTTTCCTGGAACGAATTTGGGCTTTTGGAGCCCAAGGATTGTTGTGTTTTTTTAAATTGAAAAAAAACGAAGATAATCCCCAGAGTCAAAGTCGTTTGTTTTTGTGTTGATTCATCTGTGCCCTTTGTAAATATACCTGTTTGGTTGGTGGCTGACTATCTGACTTACTGACTGACTTGGATTTTGGTTCTCTATATTGATTTTTGGTCAATATTTCTCAAATGGATGCTACTATCAATCTGCATTATTTTTCACCGTGACAGATTTTACACAGGTATGAACTATATTGTCAATTCCTCTATATGTTTGTTTTTTCATCATTCGTATTCTTTTGGAATTTCTTGTTGCGTAATCAACAACAGCTATGTCTTGACTCAAATCAAATCTAACATTCTATGTCATTGTTGGTGGTGTTCGGCCTAACTGAACACGCTGGTTTCGGATGAAAATCGGATCAGACGAAGCGAAAAAATTGCTAAATTCGACACAAAAATCGGGAATTTTTGATTGAAGATTCAAATTCCAAATCAAATTGTCGGAAACAGATGGAAGGCTCACCAACGAAATCATGTTGGATCTATTTTCCGATCTGTAAGTTATCTATGTGATTCTGATTTTCAATTCAGAAAATAATTGCTAAATTTTATTATAGTTCTAGTCATTTTATTGCTTAATTCATCAGTGGCCAACAACAACAACGACAACAACAACAACTCATCTTTGGGAAGATTGGTGCTCAAAAAAAATTTCTTAAATGATCAAAACATATTCATTGAAGAATCATTATTTCCTGAGAATGATTTCCTTTGTAAAACGATTGTTAATTTGACCACGAAATATGGTTTTGTGAAAAACCCAGATTATCCCAAAAGCTATAAAGTTCCTATATTTTGCCAATGGAACATTGTAGGCACTGAACCCGATGAAATTATCATCATTAGCATTGATGAATTAGACATTGATAACCCGAATGAACGATCAAAACATTGTGCCGCCGACTCTTCTGATTGGAAACAATGTTGTCAGCCTAATTATCTCAGATTATATTCCGCCAAAAATAGTGAAAAATATTTTTGCGGCAAATTATCTCAAATGAGAGATGGCAATCATTCGAATGTTTTCATATCAGAAAAAAATATCATTTCAATCACATTCAATGCCACCACTAATCGTAAAAATGCTGCCGGATTCTATTTCTCATATTTTATAACTTCAAAATTCAGTGCAGGTTGTTTTGAAAATGAATACCGATGTAAAAATGGAAGATGTGTACCGAAAAAATGGGTTTGTAATAACAAAAACGAATGTGGCGACGGATCTGACGAGTTGGCATGCAACAGCATGGTGACAAAACAACAACATCGTTGGTTACCATTACCATCGCTCACAGACAGGATCCCATGTGGCGATGGTGAAAAATACTATTCGCTGAAACAAAAATGCGATCATCGATTCGATTGTCCAAACAAAGCGGACGAGAATGGCTGCCATTATTGTGATCGCCATCAGTTTCGTTGTTTATCAATGGAAAACAAATGCATAAATGATTCGTTGGTTTGCAATGGACTGCCAGATTGTCCAGATCTATCCGATGAATTGGTTTGTCATCATCATACTTATTGTCCGCCAGACTTTCTTCTATGTGGCGTAAGGCCACCTTGTTTTGATGCAAAATTACATCGCTGTAACAAAATTCTGGATTGCCCGAATGGTGTGGATGAACACAATTGCTTTGAACGTTGCCCTGGAAAGATTATGTGCTCTTCCGGCGATGGATGTTATGATGTTGAAGAACGTTGCAATGGGATAGTACAATGCGCTGATTATTCCGATGAAAAGAACTGTACGATAGAACTGTGCAACATGGATAAAGGTAGCTTCTTGTGCAGTAACGGTAGATGTATTCCTTCGATTTGGTAAGTTTGGTAATTCAGATATGTTTGATTTGATTAATCCAACAATCAATTTTAATTGGTTTAGGACTTGTGACCGTTCAGCCGATTGTTTCGACGGAAGCGATGAGATGCGATGCCTGAAGAATAGCGTTATCACTGCTGCCATTATTGGTTCATTAATTTGTGGATTATTGATTGTGATAGCGATTAGCTGTGGTTGTAAGTTGATTGCACTTCGTCATTTGGAACAATATCGCAATTCCATTGCTAATGTTGGAACCAGCCGTCGTAATCCGATAAGAAACGGAATGTCGGAACCGTTTCCGTTCCCTCCGCCCGGTGATTTGGATGCATCATTGTTTCGTCTGGAACATTCAGTATTGTTTCGTGAACCGCCACCAAGTTATGCGTCGACCATGGGTGGCTATCACGATGTAAACGCAGCGAACAATTCATATATGGATCAATATCGACGATATCGTCGTCAGAGACGTTGCCGGAGAATCTTGCGAAGGCAGCATCGAAACAATAATAATGGTGGAACACAGCAGCAACAAACCCAACCGACCAATGGCAGTGGCAATCATGGTTTGATCAATTTGACCATCAACAATCATGATGATTCGCCTACCGATTCCTTAAATTCATCAATGGTTGCAAATCATAATCATCGTCATCATCATCATCATCATCATTCGAACAATCACTTGCCGTCATCAATTGAAACGACGGAAATGATCAATGAAAATAATGAAAATGATAGCAACAGCATTGTGGCTACTTCTTATTTTCGAAACGACCAAGATAAAAAACCGGAAACATCCATAAACAAGGAAAACAATGGGCCAATGATTATGACCGGTGGTAATTCCGATGGTGATTCGGTGGTAATTATATCTCCTACCGCTCAAGCAATGACAGCCAACAATCTAAATATCGAGCTAGAACCGATTCCACCTTTGACTAATTTTGACTGTGATTCTCAACCACTCATCAGATAATCTCAAAGAATAATTTGATTTTATTCTCTCCCTATTATCGGTCTCTCTTATTTTTTTTTTGTTTTTATTATTCTTCCGTTCATTAATTCAAACCGACATTGTATTGTATTATTGTATTCATTGATATTATTGTAAAAATTATCAACATTTTTATTGTTAAAAGAAAACATTCTGTTCGTAAAATCTTGGTTTAATTGATTGATTGATTGATGTAATTATGATAAATCTCAACGCTTGTTGTTTGATCACTTTTCCGGTCCCGTGGTACTTTTTTGTTTGTTAATTTGTTTCTTCTTTTTTTTACGAACATATAATAAATCCTTTGAGAACGAATTGTATGTGAATCAACATAAATTAAATTAAAATACAGAAAACAAGTATTATTTTCATTCATTTTCAATAACAATCTCATTTTTGGCTTTCACTTCGTTCTTTATCACGTTGGAGTTTGAAATCGTATTTAACCAATTGTTTGAGGAAACCTTCATTGGGAAATATCATGCGATTTTCTTTCACCAATTTCAATGCACTATCCACTGGCATTTGGTGTGTTTTCATCAAATAAGCAATGGCAATGGTTGATGAACGGCTAATACCGGCCAAACAATTAATAAGCACCTTTCCACCAGATCGGATCGCTTCGTCAATGAATATAAACGATTCGTCAAAATAACGTGTTATATCCTCGGTATATATGTCTTCCAATGGTAAATTTTTTACTTTTATCTTGGAATCAGAATAATAATCCTGATTAAAATGAGAAAGCTGTGATGCACAATTGAGAACATGTGTAACATTTATGGCTTTCAAAAATTTTTTCTCTTTCGCAGCATATCTGTTTGAATTTAAATGAATTGATTTTTGTCAACATTAGTTCAAAGTTAAACAACACACTTACTTATTGCCAACGATTATGTTGGGAAATACTTCATTACAATCGATCGCGTCTTTATAGATTCCGTACATTGGTTTATCAACACTACGATAGCGATCAGCACCTGGAATATAATTCTCTTCTGTTTTGGTGTTATGAACAATCTCGTCTAAGAGGTAAAGTTTTTTTTTGAATTCTTCTGCCGAATAATCAACATCCATCATTGTTGTTGTTGTTGTTGTTGTTGTTGTTTTCGGTTACTTCAAATGTTCAGAATTTTGGTCGGTAAATTTTAATTGACGTTAGAATCAAGCTGTCAAGTTGAATAAATTCTTGGAACAATCAACAAGAACCAGATGCAAATGGGAGATGAAAACAACCGAGAAAAAAAATTGAGTGAGAGCGAAAAAAGGAAATAATAATGATGATAATAAAAACAGAGGATACTTGACAAAAATAGATAGAAGACTAGCGAGACTAAAGTTCTAATGATAATAAAAGAGAAGTCTGTGTGTTCGCTTCAAATTTGGGATGCGGCAGCAGCTGAGCATGAACCGTTAGAGTAATTTAACACGTTCACGCCGGCGCAGATTTTCATGATTTTCGCTGTGAGGCGGCGCGCGCGTAAAATCATTGTAAATGTGAGCCACCGGTGGTACACGCCGCCAGATGGGAAGGATTAGTGTGAGCCACCGGTGGTACACGCCGGCGTCAACGTGTTAAATGGACAGAACGATTCGATGAATTTTTTGTTCAGTATGTTCGATTTTTTTTCGATGTCGTGCTGATATCAAAATGTTGAATCAGTACCAAAAGTTGCATCATTGCAAACAACAACGGCAGCAGCTGTGGGTGTTCAATTGGTTTGCGGGGTGGTTGATGATTTTTATTTAAAAAATTTTCTCTGCTTTTTTTATTTCTATTGACTAATCCCACGCAAAGTATTCTTCATTATTCAAGGACGAAATACTATTTTGGCCATGCCTTCCATTACTTTCTAATTATTCAGTGGAAAAATCTAATTAGTGACACACGAATTTTTTTTTGTAAGATCAAAATAGTAACAAAATCTACCTTTCCATCTATTGTTATGCATTCATACTGGCAAAAATAAATATTTCGTTTACGATTAACGATATCTACTTTGGCAGTGAATTGTTCTTCGACAAACACTGGAGAAAAACATTCAATTAAATCCGATTTCAATGCATACAAACTAGAGGTACTGACATGGATTCGGGAAGTGTAAATCTTGTTCCAACAATATGCTCCCGTTTCCGGGAAGAATAGTGCCAATTACAGATGATATAACACTAATGAAAAGATTCTTATTTTTTTTGAAAACAAAAATTTGAAAAAATCACTCACCCGTTAATGAGAGCACCATGAACGATTGGTTTGGGAAATCCTCGTTTCTTGGCTGCCGATTCTTCCAAATGAATCGGATTAAAATCATTGGTTAATTTGGCAAAATTTAAAACATCCTCAATGGTAAATGTTCGCTCGATTTTGGTTGAATCACCAATTTGGATGAATGTTGTTGATGGTCGGTTATGATCAGTGTTAGAATCAAAACGTTTCAAATGAATTTTTCTGATTTCGTTGGCGCAGAAAAATTCGGTTTGGACTAGCTTGTTCAAACTATTCAAGACTTTGACCATCATTGCACAAGCTTATAAATTTATTGACGAAATTCAAAGTTGGAAAGATTGCAGAAAAATCGCAAACATCTTTTATGAATGACTTCGATTAAAATTTTTTTTAGCCTCGCTTTGTTCGCCTCACGTTCACTTCACAGATTGCTATTGTTGAGGGTGATTTTTCAAAATTTCAAAACATTGCAAGCGAAATGGATGTTTCCAAAATGGAAAAAATTATGGTGGTCGAGCCTGTGGAACAAAACCACCAACTTGGCGAAGAATTGAAAAAGAATCTAAATCCCCTACCTGCAGAACAAGTCGTTTCGATTGAAAATCTTCCGGGAGATTCAGCTGATTGTAAGTTTGGGGAAATTTTAAATTTTTTTTTTTCGAAATTAACTTGCTATTACCATTTTAGATGATTGTATTCGGACTGTCGAGCAAAACTTTACCGATGAACAATTGAGTAATCTATTCAAATTATTGAAACCGAACGGCAATCTTCTAATTCGCAGAACCAATCAAATTTCCAATCTCACATTTCGACTCAAATCGAATGGTTTCATTGTGGATAATAGTCAAAATGAGCGACAAATTTTGATCGCTCAAAAACCTGCCTATGAAATTGGATCAGCGGTAAAAATTGATTCGAGAAAAGTATGGTCATTGGCACACGGTATCGAAATTGGGGATGATGATCTGATTGACGATGATGATTTATTGGATGAGAAGGATAAGGCTAAACCTAAAGCTGAAGATCTCAAAGTTTGTGCTACCACCAAGCAACGTAAAGCATGTGCCAACTGTAGCTGTGGTTTGAAAGAAGAATTGGAAAAAGAAGAAATAGACAAGATTCGATCCAATACACAGAATGTTAAATCTTCTTGTGGAAATGTATGTAACATTCGAATTTTTGCCAAAAAAAATTAATTTAAATTCTTTTCCCCTCTCTAACAGTGCTATTTAGGCGATGCTTTTCGTTGCGAAAGTTGCCCATATCGTGGTATGCCTGCATTCAAACCTGGTGAAAAAGTTCTGATTGACAATGTTGATGATTTGTAAATTATTGAGCATTAAGTTTTATTCAACAAATGGAAGTAAATCAAAATGATCATTGTTTAATTAAGTCTTCAGTTTTAAAAATATCCGGTCTAACATATCTGTAACGCGAGGATTCGAGCGTCTGCTGATGGTTTCCGCCACTAATCAATGACAACAATTTCTTAACCGGATTAGTGTTGGCGCCCATCATTTTCTCTGCTCTGGTTACTTCTTGTTCCATCAACGATACGTGCAGACCAACTTCACTGACGATATTTTCCAATTTATCGATAAATTTGAATATTTTTTGGCATTCATCAATTTTGGGCAATAAAATTTTCGTAAATTGTTCCGTACAAACGTTTCGGTCGTTGCGTATTCGCTCAATCACGCCATAGAATTCTTCCATGTGCGTTAACAAGTTTTCAAGGCATTCATTTAGTTCTTCGATCTGCAAAAAATTCAAGAATCGGAAGTTTTTCGACGATTCATTCAATGAAATTACCTGTGATTTAGGATTTAGATGAAAATATTTTTCATAATCTTGCACTAATTGCTTGGATAAAAAGTCTAAATATTCATTTGTTGGTCGTTCTGGGGATAGGTCTTCCGGTTTGAACATAGATGGATCATCATCGACTGAACATTCCAAATCGATGTTTTGAAATTCATCACAGATTGTTTGATTCTGTTTCGATTTTATTTTGGACATTGTTGATTCCCAAAACAAAACCTTTGAATTTGACAGCTGACAATTATTGGATAGGAGTTCACTACAAACACCGCTAGATGGAAATAGTGTTTTCCTTATCGAAATATTGAAATTTTTGGTGTTCGCGGTCATGGCGGCATTTTCTAATCTTGACACTGACTGGTATAAATTGCTCATCTCAATGATCGATATACTCTTTATGACCCTGTATGTCAGTAATTGGTCGCTGACAGTGCAGTCTAACTTGGGCAGTTCCCTAATTGTGATCATAATGTTACAAGTTTACTTGATTTCGTCGATGATTTTGATTGATTCCATATTTGGTAAGTTAAATTATCCATAATTTTTTGGATTATCATTGGTTAATTGACCATTTTCTCTGTGGAACAACCAAAAGCAACACCAGTTTTCATCAATCAACAACAATGTACTAGTGCTACTTGTAAAAATGCAGCACGATTCATTCGACAAGCCATCAATCCGTATGTATCACCATGTGATGATTTTTATGATTATGCTTGCGGTGGATGGTTGCAACGGAATCTATTACCGGAAACAAAACCATCGTATAGCACAGCGATTGAAGCAAGCGATCTGATGTATGATCAAATCAAAACATTGTTACAATCTTCTGAAATCGGTCAACATCCAAGTCGTTCGATTCGATTGGCCAAATTTATTTACGATCAATGTTTGATCATGGGCAATGATCTCGATAAAGATAGTGAACTCGTCAAAAAATTATTGCCTATCAACAAAAAACGTCCACAAGGTTCGAAGGTCAGTGATCAAATTGATACATGGCATGAAATTTACATGGATCAAAATCCTATTGTTCAAAGCTTGTTCGAAATCGAAGTTATTACGAATCCTAGAAATCAAAGCGAAACAATTCTATCCATCGATTCCGTAGAATTTGATGTAAATGATAATTTGTTAAGAAATTTTCCACAAAATGACTCAAAAACATTGATTGCTTATCATCAATATCTTGAGAATATTTTGGAGCTTTTGCCCGATGATCATTCAAAAAACTCTACAAATTTGATTCATCAAATACTAAGAATAGAGAATAGATTGGCCAATTTTAAAATGTCCGCTGTTGATCGAAGAAATCCATCAAAAGTTATAAACATTATAACCTATCGAGAATTCAATAATCGAACGAATTTTGATTGGCTAGAAAATATCATCAAACCAACATTTGCCAAATTCCAAATCTCAATCGACCATCACATCGACGATAGTTTGTTGGTGACAGACGTGAGTTATTTTGCCGAACTCATCGATTATTTGTCCAATGATGTTCCAAAAGAGTTGCTAAAAAAGTATTTGCACTTGAAAATCGTTCAAGAATTGATACCATTTCTGGGTGAACGGTATAGAAATTTTTTATATGATTTTCTGAAGATTAAATCTGGTGTCAAGACCACTCCAGAACGATGGCGAACTTGTTACAACCAGGTTGAAAAGCTTTTACCATGGGCGCTTTCGCGTTTGTATGTTGATAATCATTTGAAATCAAACGATTTAAATCAAGCAAGAATGATAATTGATCAAATTCACCAAGCTTTCATAAAAATGGTCGAAAGTGATAAAGAATCGGGATCATGGATGGACATGTCGGTCAGGAAACTTGCTTTGCAAAAACTTCATCATATTCGGAAAAATGTTGCCTATCCCGATTGGTTGTTGGATGATCAAAAATTAGATCTGTCTCATAATTGGAACCAAGAAATTTTGGATCCAAGCCCAGAAAATTATCTGAAAGAATTGGACCAATTGAAATGGAAACAAATGGAAGCCAATCTGAAAATGTTACAAATAAAATCATCATTCGATAGCATGGCTACCAATCATCTAAGTTGGCCTATGGAACCTGCACGAGTAAATGCTGCATACTCACCGGAAGATAATGCAATCACCATTCCGGCTGGTATTTTGAATCCGCCATTTTTCCACGCTGATTATCCAATGAGCATGAATTTCGGTGGTATAGGAGCTGTGGTTGGCCACGAGCTCACCCATAGTTTGGATGATGAAGGAAGACAATTTGATCACGAAGGTATATTTCACCAGGATGATTGGTGGAACGAAGATCAGTTGGAAAAATTCGATCAACGTTCCAAATGTTTAGTTGAACAATATTCGGAGATAGAAGAATCTTGTACGAAAATTTCGCTCGATGGTAACAGAACATTGGGCGAAAACATTGCCGATAATGGTGGTCTTCGTCAAGCATTCCTGGCTTTTCAGCATCAAAAAATGAAAATTCCCGAAAAAGCTGGACAAATTTTGGCTGATCTACCGGAATATTCTCCAGAGCAATTGTTCTTCATTTCCAACGCACAGGTAATCTTACAAATTTTATAATGATTGTTTTTTTTGACTACTTTTTTTTGCTTAGATTTGGTGCACCACGGTTCGACCGGAAACGATGCGTGCCAAAATTCACTCGGATCCTCATGTTCCAGCCAAGTATCGAGTGAATGTGCCTGTATCAAACTCTGATGATTTTGCTCGAGCATTCAGATGCCCCAGGGGGACCAACATGAATCCCTTCCATAAATGCATTCTTTGGTAAATCAAAACCTAAATTCTAAATTCTATTCGGGGATGTTTGTTTTTTTTTTATTTTGCTTGTTTTCAATAATTTTCTTTTAATTGTTTTTCGCAATATTATAAATTAATAATTCGACAAAAATTGGCTTTCATATTGATGGTAGAAACTTGGATTTATTTTTGTCTAATGCTTCGTCATCGATGCTGGCGTAAATCTAATCAGCTGACAATGGATTGTTTGATGATATTTTTTTTTTGAAATTTGAGCGGATTGGGTTTTCGGTTAATCTCACGGATAATTCAATTTGGCTTGTTTTTGTTTTTCAAGATCTTTTACACGAAATTAAAACGTCGCAAAAACGTACTCTTGAATGCTCCTAAATCTCAAAAGATTATATGGGAAAGTTCGATAAGATGATTGTCATGGAGAAAAAACACGGCCAACACCTTTTGGTTGCGTTTTGTTGGAAATGATGGATGGATGGATTGGCTCCCTTTCAAGATGTGTAGTTTTTTTTTGATTAGTTGTTAGTTGTTGTTGTTGTTGTATTTTAATTATAATTGTTAGCCAGAAATAGAAACAAAGAATCTTGTTTGATGAGTCATTTAACGATTCTCATTCTGCCAAGAAATGCCATTCAGCTTGATCATCCGATCATCTGTCCAAAAGAATCTTTGATTGATCAATGAACTTTTTTGCCATTTCCAACCGAACCGTGATCATCTAAAAAAGTGCATTATAGGCAATGATTTCAATTCATCGACATGCAAGACAATAGTTACTTTTGGACTTGTGATAATTGTCGCAATCGAAATTCCAGATTAGCTGGTCAATGTTTTGGTTGTTCCAGAAAGAATCCCAGATCTACTTCGAATGTATCGGGCAAAGCTATTCGATCTGTTGCTACTATTCAACCGCCCAAAAATGCGTTCAAAACAAATGAAACGAAAAAAACGAATTTTCATGATAAAAAGTTACCGATTCAAGATAATGATCAATTTGGCAAACATTTAATTACGGAAGTTATCGGTCAAAGACGGGCACTATCCCCACAGCCGTACAAACCATATAAAGCTTCTCGAGGATCTTCGGATGCGCCAAGGGTTTCCAATAATGTTTCGATTGCTGTTGCTGGAGATTTTTCACCAAACTATGAAAACGGCGATAAAGAGAATATACCTCCCGGTGATTTGTTCCAATTTGTCGATGATAATATTATAAAAAAAGGGTATTTTATAATTATGATGAAATTGTCTGAAACATTGGTTCCTAATTAAATATTTCAATGTTTCGCCAACATTTCGAACGAAAAATGGCCACTAAAAATTGGATTGCTATTCTGGCAGTTGTCCGATCGGCCATCGGAAAAGTAAAACCTGCGAATCATTGGATTCGTTGAAAGATGTCATCAAACAAGGAAGAATCGACTATCGACGTTTGCTCAAAATACACCAACAAACACCATTTGTTGATCCTGATTTTCCCACAAATCGTGCCTCATTGTATCGTACCAATGAAGAATGTGATGATAAATATGACCGACTAGTCCAATCATGGCTTAGAATAGAGTCCATTGATTTTGGTCGCGAAAATAGTTATTCTGGATCTAAATCTAAATCCAAATCCAAGTCTAAATCTAAGGACAACCTTTGTGCACATGGACAAACGGTGCATATCATGGATTTTCGCCAAGGAAAATTGGGTGATTGTTGGTTGATCAGTTCATTGACATGTTTGGTATACAGATATCCGAATCAAATCAAATCATTGATACCGGACTCGAAAATTCACCTCAAAGAATGCTGTTATCAGTTGTTCTTCTGTTTTGATGGAAAATGGACACCAATTTATATTGATGATTATTTCCCGTGTGATTCAAACGATCAATTAGTTTTTACTGAAGTGAGCTTACAATTGTACAATTATTTAGTCATTTTTTGGTGATTTAATTTTGATTTCAAATGTATTACATTTAAAAGGCCATCAAAAATCAATTCTTCGCGCCATTGATCGAAAAAGCTTTGGCCAAAAAATATTCCTGTTATAAAGCTTTGATAATGGGCCATACAATGGAAGGATTTTCCACATTCACTGGTATGCCGGTTTATCGTTATTTCGTTCCAACGAATGGCGCCAACAAAACCAAAAACGAATTCTGGAAACAATTGAATTCGGTCATCAATGAGCACAAATATTTGGTGGCGGCCAGTTGTCATACTGAACGTTCCGGTTTGCATTCATCCCACGCTTATTCATTGTTGGATGTGCGCAAAATTCCTGCCACTTATGCTTCGGATTCTCTAGCCATTCTATTATCGAACCCATGGGGTGATCAAAAATTAGTCGGGCATTTTGCTCAAGATCATCAATTATATCTTAAATGTTTGAACCAAAAACATCAACATGGATTATTCTGGTTGTCCTACAAAAATTTTATCGAATGTTTCAATTATATTGATGTTTGCAAATATGATCCACAATGGAAAATCCAACGTTTTGAATTTAAATTACCGTTTAACCTAAATGATCAACAAAATTTTACGGTGTTCAAAGTGGATTGTTCAAAAACGACCAATATCCATTTGACCGTTTATCAAGCCAATGATCGTGTCATGAAACTTCCCTATCGTCTTACCTTATCGATTTCAATCTACAAAGTTTGGTCCGATGATTCATTTCAATTTATCACCACTAGTCCGATATTTTCCGAAAAGATCCACAGTTTTGAAGTTACCCTGGGCAAGGGCAAATATTTGGTTTTGATTTCCGGATTCAATCATTGGGGCATCACTTCTCGATGTAAGTGTACAACAAAAATTTGGTTCAGTTTTGACAAATCCGTTTCATCCTAGTTGAAAGTGCTCCGAAATTGGTGTTGGCCACTCATTCCAATAATCCAATCAAAATTGATGCATTGAATCCCAGTATGGAATTGTTTGGTGATCTTCTTATCAGAGCTGTCCTGGGTGCTGGTGTGGAGAAAAAATCGGTAATATTTTTGGCTCAATATCCCAATTCGACCATGTAACAAAAATTTTTTCCAATATTCAACAGGCAACTCATAACTTCATCGAATATGAATTGAAACGTTTTTCGGCTTTCGTATTGATGATGGAGAATACCGATGAACATCAATATCTGGTAGTCAAATGGAACACCAAAAGTGCGGTCAATGCGTTTAATCTTCGTTCCAGAAATGCCTCCGTTGACATCATAGCTCCCAAATGTCGACAAATCCTCTGTATAATGGCCAGGGAAAGTGATAAAGCAAGCTGTGAATATAATTTCTATTTTTCCACCATGCAACTGGACAAAAAATACATTGAAGTTAACAAGCACCGGAAATATATGGATCGAGACATTCAATTGATGGCCAGTTTATTCGCGCCCAGAACCATTATGCCCAAATTGATGGCCGAACGTAATCGAGATATGAAAATGGATTTTTCCACTCGAACAGCCAATCGATCATTGTGCAAAATCAGCTAGTCCAAGTTGAATAATTTTTAAAATATACAACATATATTTTTAAAATTTTTTTTTGATCATAAAATAAAATTTAAAATTTGAAAATTTAAATTCGAAATTGTTTGAGTTTTTGAACAGTAGATGGCGCGCGGGAGTAAATTCAAATTTTGTTTTTTCAAATTCGAATTGGTATGAAATTTATTTTCGGATCAAAAAAATATAAATTTGAAAAGAATACTGTACAAGGACACTTGTCATTCTTTACATTAATACTTGTGAAAAAAAATCGGAAAAATTTTGACTAAATGTATGAAAATCAAAATGGGACACGATTTGAAAAAGTTGATGAAATTAGAAGCGCGAGCATCGAATGAGAACATTCATGATGAGAAATTCGGAGCGAAATGAAGTAAAAGAAGAGAAAAAGGAAGGAAAAGACTTAGATTTGGAATTTAAATGATTAAAACATTCAATGATTCGAAGGGATTTGATCAAAAAAACGACACGACAATCATACGACGGCACATGAACATCCGCGAATCGGACACGAAAAATATTCCTAGTTCGAACGAAATATGTATGATGAGCTTTGTTTCACAATTATATCATTATGCAAATGTTGAATTTTTTTTCGGGTTTTATTTGGAGTAACCTCCTGCGCCTCCTCCACCACCTCCTCCTGCGGATCCACCATATCCACCACCACCACCACTTCCGCCATCACCTGCATATCCTGCATCTGCACCGCCACCACCATAAGAACCACCGTAGGCTGATTCGTATCCACCACCGCCTCCATATTGTTGTTCGGGATACGGTTGTACGTACACTTTTTGCTTCTTATGTACAACACTGATAGAAGCCGGAAATCAATCAAATCAAAGCAAATGTCCCAATGAAAAATTTAAACCCTCCTTAAGGATAATCATGGTGAAACCATACGGATACTTACGGTACTGGCACCGGTAACGGTAATGGTAATGGTATCAATATTTTTTTCTGCGCTTTAGCCATCAACGCCATCATGGCTAATTTTTTCAATTTTTTCATCATTTTCTTTTTCTTTCCGGCTTCTGTTTGTTGGATCATCAACGTGGACAATATAACTAATGTTATAAGGCCGATGGCCAAGAATCGTTTTTTTTGTATTGGTAAAGTCATGATGGAATGAATGGGCGAACACGAACGAACGAACACCAGTGAACGGTAACACCAAACGGATTTCCAGAAACAGACAAACAAACCACGAAACAAATACAGAAAGCAGCACACAGAGATACAAGCACAAATATGAAAATTGATCAAATCAAATGATGTTGTGTCTCGGTTTCGGTTGGCGGCCAAAAAAAAATCCATCTCTATTGTACCCGCTCGGGTATTTATATGTCTGGAACTTGGGATTCCGTTTTTGGCTCCGAAAAAAATCTTAAAAGAGAAACATCCGAAGAGAGAGAGAGAGAGAGAGAGAGAGAGAGAGAGAGAGAGAGAGAGAGAGAGAGAAACCGAACCAACACGAGTGACCAAGAGAGCGAAAGAGAGCGAAATTTCCTTTTCATAATAATAACCGAACCACTGATCATCATTGTCTTTTCCGTTACTTTAAGCCTCTCTCTCTCTCTTTATTTTTTTTCCTACGAATCACCATTATTGTGTTTGTCTAACTTGTCCTTTTTATTACACCATCGATGTGTGTGTTGTGTTGTTCATCATCATTGTCCGCAAACCGCAAAACGGACGCTGGAACGGACGAACGAATCAACGAAAGAACGAAAAATGTATTCAATACAAACAAGATGCTCGGATCGCGACTTGGGTAATTTCTCTCGTTTTCTTCTTCTTTCAAGTTTCAATTAAGTTTATTTATATATCTTTCCGATCTCTTCACCACTTTTCACTTTACTTTCGGTTCAACACAATTTGAGCTGACCAACTTGTACAACAAATGTACGTGTAATCATCATCATCACCACTGCTGCTAAAAACACGTGGAACAATCACACACACACCTACACGCTGGAACAAACAAATGATTACATAATGCATAATCAAAAAAGAGAGAGCTAGATGGACGAGAATTAATTCTACGGGTATCGGGTTTACCCGCGTCGGTAAACGTTCGCCGTTATGCCATTCGGTTAACGTGCGTGAATAATCAATTTCGGGCACATATTTCTGTTTCTTTCCCGCGCCGCTTCACTCTTTCATCATCATAATAATGATAATAATAATAATAATAATAATAAATGCGCATCCTAAACATGTTAGGAGAGGGGGGGAGGAAAATGAAGAATATGGCCAAACAGTACCAATAACGGCAACCATAACGGTTTAGAAGAAAAGGAACGAAATGGAAACACGGAAGAGATTTTTTTTTTGTTTTGTTGTTTTGTTTCAACGAAAACAAAAGCGAAAATGTATGCACTTCTTCCACTTCTTCCACTTCTTGTTCTTCTTCACCATCTTCATCATCATCATTGTCGTCTTCACCATGATTGGTGTTAACCTGCCTGCCCCCCCCCCACTTTTCCACCTGTTGGCATGTTTGCGAATTTTTTTTTCTGGTTGGCCAGGATACTGTGCCAATGCATGCACAGGTAATAATGATGATGTCGTACCTAAGTACGTGTGTGAGTGTGTGTGTAAGTGTGTGTGTGCGGTTATGTAAATCATCATTCGGCGCCACATCCTTTAAGACAAGATCCTTCGCTCTTTCTCGCTCTTTTTCGCTCTCACATAGTTGGGCGCCATGAACTGGTGGTGGTGGTTGTTGTTGTTGTTGTTGTTGGTTGGTTCAGGTAGATCTTTGTACAGGTGTGTGTGTGTGTGTGTGTGCGAGTGTGCTGCACCTTCCCAGAGGGGAGAATTGCTTTAATTTTCAATTGATGTTGTTCGGACCGAACCGAACCGAACTGAACAACAAAGATAATTATTGGTTAGTATAACATAACTGTATATACGTAACTGTATATGTAACTAAGTATAGTGGTTTTTTGGGCTTCAATCAAATCATCAATCCTGGATAACGGATTCCAAATTTAGATTTGATCTTTTTCGGGTCATTGTGTGTGTGTGTGTGTGTGTGTTTGTGTGTCGGTGTATCGAAAACGGATTAGGCGCGCGCGCGGATATATCGAATAGGAATAGGAAAACAACAACAAGGGGGATTAAGACGCTAAGACGATGATGCAAAAGAGAGAATGTGGGTGTGAGGGTGTGTATTCGTTTCGTCGTGTTGTTTTACATCCAAGGCGTGGATTATCGTGTGTGTGTGTGTGTGGATGTTCAAATATTTTTGGAATCCTTCAATTTGTGTGTATGTGTGTGTGTGTGTGTTAGCTGGAAAACAAGAAACGGGAACATTTGTTCTTCTTCTTGCTGCTACATCTAAAATGCACAGCAATGGCACCAATGTGTGTGCGCATTTCGGACTTTCGTTTTCTTCGGATTTTCGTTTTGTTCGGGGGAAAAATATAATGCTGCATCCTTGGTATTTCCCGGGTGTCCGTGTCCGTGTGTGAGTGTGTGTCGGCTGTGGCCGCCGCAACTGGCAACGATCATTGGCGTAAATCATAATTGCCAGACAAGAACAAGAACAAGAACAACAACACGAAGAACAAACAAGAACAACGGGCCAAAAGCTCTTCAAGAAAAACAGAATGAATGAATGAATGAAGAGCATGGCTGGTCGGTCGGTCGGTCTGGCTGTTGTTTCTGGCTGGCGCCTAGAAAAGAAAAACTTGATGATAATTGGATACTTCCGTGATACTACTTTGTTGTTGTTCGAAGATGTCCAACAAACAACAACAACAACAACACACACACCGAACATCTCGGTGAACATTAAAACATTTATAATGCAATAGTAGAAGGCTCATTCGCTATGTTCGGTCGTTTGGTTTTGTTTCGAAGATGATGAAGATGGTGGTGTGGTGGTGGTGAATGGTATTATCGTTTCAGATCATGGTTGGAGTACACACACACACACACACACACACACACAAGCGGACACTTATGCGGCAACCATGTAAAACGTCGTCCATTATCTATTTTTATCCCATTTTGTTTTCGGATCTTTGTTATAATTTGGGCGCCATATTAGTGTATCCTCATCTCTCCTTCATTTTATCCATCCATTTTGGAGCCTGTCCGCGTTCGCGACGTCCAGCAACCTAATAATTTTCGGGAAATAAACACACACACACACATGCCCGGATCGCAGATTCACACACACACACTTGAACATGTTCCAAAAGCTTTGGGATTACTTGATTACATGTGTGTTGGCGTATATATTTTCCGTAACATCGACAACAACCAAAAGGATTTTTATTATTGTTTTCGTTTTGTTTCAAACACACACACGGGCATTCCAATAATAATAATAATAATAATAATAATAATATAAAATATGCGAAACATTTCAACGAGAGTGATAATCCACGAACGATCCATCAAATCCTTGATTGTGGTGGTGGTGGTTGTTGTTCTTGTTGTTGTTGTTGGGATCCATTTTTGGGATGTGCTTGCTGGTCTAGATAGCTTTTGGTCCTCACATTCCTCACATATCGGCTTCCTCCATGCCGCCCATTCCACCCATATTGCCGCCCATCCCTCCGCCACAATTCATTCCCATACTTCCACGTCTCTGCATCCGGCCGCCTGTTGACAAGAGAATTATCATTATCATTATTATTAAAATTAATTGAATTGAATTGAATGAATTCAATTATTACCAATCAGACCTTGTCCGCGACCTTGTCTTCGGCCAAACATTTGGCTAGCAGCGCCCATTGGTGAACCTCTCATCATCATCATTGCCGGGCCACCGGATTGATCACCGCCACCGCCATACCATGCATGCACTGATTGGCTAAGGAAATAATAATTCACCATCACAATGATGGTGATCAAACAAGAAAATTTGCGTAAATTTCGATCATTCATGTTCTTGGTCGTATTGGATTGGATTGAATTGGTTGTTTTTGGGAAAAGAATTGAACATTTCCAAGCAGTTTAAATAGCCGTTGCGAATCGGCCATGGCGATGGTACATTCGATCACTTGATGATTCTGTGATTCATACCGTATGTGCGTGTTTTATGCAAATATTTACTTGAAGGCTTTTCAACTGGCTTTGCTTTATTTTCTCAGCTTTGGATTGCATCAACATCGATCAACAACCAAATCAATCAACCGAAAATGAGATGGAATGAGATTTATCCAGCTGAATCCTCAACACAGGATTTGATTTCCCGCAATGTTAATTCACCTGGCTCATCGCAACTGAATCCGGGCGGCGACGGCGGCGGATGCTCATTTGACACCTATATAAGCTATTGCAAGGGGTTTCGAGTTGCTCGATTTCGACCAGAGAATCATAGCCTAAGATGGGTTCGCACATATTTTTGAAGATCATCTCGATCATTGCTGCATTGATATTGGTTTCGATCAATGGTCAGCTTCTTAGTTCAAATCGGTTGTATGGAAATGGTCAAACGACACCAGCTCCTGCTTCACCGTCCGCCGGATTCATGGCAATAGATTACGGTGGTCCATTACCACCGGGTAGGAACAATTTTCAGTACAACAACAACAACAACAACAATCCAACAAATTCTACAAATTCGATTCCATTCTTCATGCGACGTAGAATGATCATGTCCAGACGTTATTGGCCATATCCTAACAATGGTGCTAATTTGCTCAGACCACTTTACATTTTAACCTTTTATCCATGGTCTTTGTTGTAATAACAATCCTCGATTTGTTTGGAATTTTTCCCTAAAAGGTCCGAACAATGGTGGTGGTGGTGGTGGTGGTTATTGGATGGTCGGACAGTCTGCCGATGATCAGGCTAATCCAATGGATCCTGGAAACTTTCAAAACTATCAAGGATACTAATCGTTTTGTTTGTTCCAATTTTCCAAAAACTCGCGGGAAAATTTCTTTTATAAATTTTTCAAAAAAATAAAAATAAAATGCATTCAAACGCCGCAAGATGGCGTTTCTTTTCGATGAAGAATTCTAGATCCGTTTCCCGTTCAGACTACTGTCTTTGTTTTGTCTATTATTTATATTCCTGAATCCGGATGTGTGTGTGTGTCTCCTGTCTCTCCCTGTTGGGCGTATTACGCCAGAACCGAATTAAAATTAATTTACCAAATAGTATTCTGGGAATCGGGGGACCGCCGATGTATTAAGTTTAATAAAAAAAATGATTAAATTTTCAGGAAGGAAACTTGACCTAGGTGATCCGACAAACACACACATACACACACGATACAGGTTCCCGTTGTTTTTTCATTCGAATACACACACTCAGTTGGAAACACTCACTCGCTTGTAGATTCTCGGTCGGTGGTTGATTGAACGCTGCGCTGCAACAAACAGCAATAGCAATGATAATAATAATAGTGATAATTATAGTAATAGTAATAGTAATAGTAATAGTAATGGTAATGATCCAAAACAGCAGCCACAATCAATCACCAGAATGTTGGTGGTGCGCGCCCATCAAGGTATAGGCTTGGATGATGATGATCAACAACAACACGCCTGGTTTCAATCATAATCAACCGCAGTAAAACCTTGGAGCTCGCGCGCGCGTTACCTTAGACACCAATCAAAGATTTTCCATAATAAATATAATAAATTGATAAAACAAGTCGAAGTCTTGGTCGGAGTTTGATGATTGTTTTAAGATTGTTTAAAGATATGAACGCATTTTGGTTATTTCCTCTCGTATACACCACTGGTGATTGGATTCTTCCTTGGATTCTGGGTCCCTGGAAAACCCGGAGTTAGTTTGGAGCCTAGAATCCGTTTCTTGCGAATTGTAGCAATTCAAAATTGTACAAACGATACAATGTAGCCATTGGATGGTTTTTCGTTCCAGTTCAAAATGAAATGTAGCAAAATTGTAGCAAATTAACCAATCAAAAAAAAAATGTATCCACTTGGGATGATTTCAGTGCGAGAGAAAAAAATGTCTTTTTTCAAAACGATAAAATTGTTTGACTGGCGACTATTATCATCATCATGGATACGAGAGAGAGGTTGCAAACACACACCACACAACATCCGCTCCCACCCATTCGCCATTGGTTGTCAATGGTTTTGGCTCAATTGGACAGATTAGTTTGGTTGGTTTTGTTTTATATGATTGCGTTTTGCACACACACGGACACACCTACCAACCAGCCAACCAACCATTGAAAACATCCCCCGACCACTTGATGATTTAGATGTTGATGATGATTAGTATGATTATCAATAACACAATTTGTTTTTTGATACAGGTAAATACACTTCAATTGGCCATACTAGCTAGCTAGTAGCTATTAGTATTATCGAAATGATCGTTCCGGTAACCATAACTTTACCTTGTTTTGGGTTGATTGATGATTGGTGGTTTGCATCTCTATGCAACCACCAGATTCGATAGATCTGTTTGGGTGTGTATGCTAGTCTTCTGGTATGTGTGTGTGTGTGCGGGTGTGATTATTGCCATTTTTATATACCTTTGTTTTTGCTTCCAAACATTGTTGTTGCAAACGAGAGGATTATTGTTATTATTATTTGGTGACACATTCCATTCTGATGATAATTTTTTTTTGTTGGTTGGTTTGCTAGCTTGAAATTGCTACCATTGAAACCAACCAACCAACCAACCAACCAACCAACCAACACACACAAGTATTGCTTGCGCCCATTTTTCCTCTCTGTCCGGATCCTCAAACATCATACGCCTCGATACGTAACCAAAAACCCGACACACACAAACACACAGACACACCACCAACAGAAAAAAAAATCATCGTACATCGTATCTTGGTTTGTTTTCGAAAACAATTTGCCTGGAATATCCTTATTTTTCATCGGTTTCTGTGCTACTTTTTTTTTGTGTGGTAATCAATTGTGTTGATTTTTCAGGTTGAACAACCACACAGCTACCGTAGTGCAGTGCAGTGAAACACGTGTTGTTTCCAGCCGAATCCTCGAAATCATCGGTGAAGATCATAATAATAAATAGAGAAAAATATTCGTCTAAAATCAAAATAAAAATGAAATACGCTCAGGAATATCAAATTGATGCTGAGAGCGCATTGCCATTGAAATATGGCATATTTTGTTGCAATTTTCTTCTCTGGTCATTGGGCGTTGCATTGATGGGCGTTTGCATTTGGATACGTTCCGATTCGGCATTGTATGCGTTCGCTGACAATATGGATATTTATCGATATTATCAAGCAACCTATATTTGCCTGGCTGTTAGCGCCATCATTTTGATCATGGCAATCGTTGGATGTATGGGCGCTGTCGACGAAAATGAAGCTTTGATGTTGGTGGTAAGTGTACTGTGGGCGGTAAATGATTTCAATACGTCTATTGTAATGATCATGAATCCTGTTCCGTTCTTCGTTACTGTTTTGTTACAATAGTATTGTATCATCTGCGGAATATTGGTCATTTTGGAGATTGCCGCCGCTGTTCTTGTTTGGAAAATTCCCGGCGGAGATGCTGTAAGTATTGTGCAAGTGCAAGTATTATGATCTGGTTGGTTGTTGGTTATTCATGATTATTATTGTTTCCAGCTTCAATACCATTTTGGCCATCAATTCAAATGGCATTTGGAGCAACGTTTGTATAATCCAAGATCTAGGCAATTTTTAGATCTGATCCAATTGAAATTGGAATGCTGCGGTGCGGAAACAATGTTGGACTATCGAAAAATGTATCAGGATATACCGGCCTCCTGTAATAATCCACGAACCAATAATGTTAACATCCGGGTAAGGCGTCACTTTTCTCTTTATCATTCAAAAAATTAAAAAGGTGGCGCTTATATTATAAAATTCATTCATATTTTTCGTTTGTTCGTTCGTTCTCCTCGTCCTCGTCAATCCCGCCTCTTATTTTTATTTTTGGTTGTTGTTCACTAACATTTATAGAGCTGTGCCGAAATGTTGCGCAGATATCTGGAGAAACGAGGCGGTGCAGTCGGTGGTTTGGTTTGCTCATTGATTTTGGTCAAAATCGGCGCATTTCTATTCACATTCTTGCTGTATCGATACAAAAAGGATTCAATAAGTGAGGCGGAGGAGTATCAATATAGAGACGATATGGCACGTCAACTAAACTATAATCGTTAGAACCCAGCCCCATATCACAAATGTCTCTCCACCTACATGATCATCCATATCCACAACCAAAAGGAAAATATTGACTGTCTTTTTTTCTGTTGCTTGCTTGCTCCTCCTCCTCTCGATACATACATACATACATACATTTTTTGAACTTCATAAATTCATACTACAACAACAATGTATATTTTAACAAAAATCAGACTTGTGACATCTCCTCCTTCTACTGGGAGGGGTCTGCGGATCACCCAGGCCAATTCGGGGCCAGTTCATGATCCATGATTTGATCAGATTGATTGATTGATTGATTGATTTACATTGATTTTTACATTGTATTTGAATTTCCATCCGCTGGAAATATGAAATATTTAATATGGAAAAAAATATTAATAATTATAATTATAATAATAAAAACAAGTTTCCTGCTAACCGAAACGACGGCAGGGGTATGGTTCGATCCCAATCCGGATCCAGGCCTGGATTCCGGATGAATGACGAAAACGACAAAATCCTGGACCTGGAAGACAAAACCACCAAAATGTCTGGATTATATATATGTCGCAACATGATTATGAATAATTAATTAACTTTGTTTGGCGCCAAACTTTTGTTTCTCGGGTTTCCATTGGTGGTGGTGTTTTGTTTCATTTTGTTTGGCGGAATATTCAGAGCGTATTATTAGTATGCCAGTTTATTGCGTTTTTTTTCGTTCGTTCTTTGAAAAGCTGTGATTTGACCTAGAGAATAAGAAAGAAAGAAAGAAAGAAAGAAATTAAAGCATATCAAGATGGGCGCCTCTCGATGTTTCCATGGCTCCCAAAGTATGTTCCATTATCTCGTCATCAAAATGCAAACCAACCAAAAAAAAAAGAAAGAAGATTAGACCTCGTCTTCGTCGTACGGCTTGATCATGTCTCTAATATGTTTCAGGTGTAGGTATCATCATTTTGCACCTTCAGGAATATTCCTCAAAGCGATTTGCAAACAAAAATGAATCTGGGATTCTTCAGAGCATGAAAAAAGGAACTAATTACGAACATAATTATTCCCTGAAGCATATTGTGTGCAAACACAACTCGGATTTTCCGGCTGGTGTTTGTGCTTGTGTGCACGGGACAGATTAGAACAAAAGACTGTTTCGTTCGGGGAAACTGATGAGCCTAGTCTACCAGCAGCCGCACAAGGTTTCCAATGCAGATTTTCATTCAATTTATTATAATGTGTGTGTTTCCACGTTGCGACAAACAATAATAAATCTTCGTCGTTTGATCAATCTTCCAAATCTCAAGCCGATCGTAGATAACCAAATTTGGTCAACAACAAAATGGTTGTTGTGGCCAAATGGTCTGGTCATGGTCCCGGGTCCGGTTTCGAATTTTTTTTTGTTTCGCAATCAGACAGAAGAATTCCTGGCTAGAATGAAACCAGAAACCTACATAGGAGACGAAGGAAAAAAGCGATAATAAAATTCCGAGGATGAAGCGGATGAATGCGATAGTACCCGAAACCGTTCCGAACAGAATTCCCATGCGCGCCATAAAGGTTCTCTTCTTTATTCAATTTAAATGAACCAAGACATTCTTCTTTAGCAATCCTCCTCTCTCTCTTGACTGACATCCTTTACTATATCATCAGCAGATCTTTCTTGTTTCTTCCATCAAGGAATGAATGATGAACTTGGCCTCTTCTCTCTTCTCTCTTCCGATTCTTCTTCTTCTTCTTCTTCTTCTTCTTGTTGTTCGCAAGGGATTCTGGTCACAAAAGTAGAGGTAAATTCTCTATATTAACTTCTTGCATGCATGTGGCTTCAGCGCTCCGGTGTATGCGTATAGAATTTTGCAACAACGGCGGCGACGGCGGCAAGAAGAAGAAAAATTATAATATAAAAACCCGACACGAAAGCTTGGCAGATTTTCAAAATAGAAGCTTGAAGACGGTGTGTGCGAAGGAAGTGAAGGAACGATTCTACATCGTCTTGTCGTCGTTTTTTTTGCATTTCATTATTATCATCATTTTATTAATATTGATAATTGCAGTAGTTATCCAGGTTGGATCGATCCACAAAATTCTCCTCAAAAATTCGAATCGAATCGAATTGCGTTCGAATGTTAGCGGTATGGTCGGTGGGTGGTGGTGTCGGATCGAATCGGATCGAAAAAAAACATTCGAAAACTAGAGGCATAGAACAAATGTGTAATTGGTTGTGAATTTCGAAGGCTTTTATTGCTGTTGTTGTTGTTTTTGTTCCAATTTTTGTTTTGCGGTGGTTAATTGTGATATTGTCAAATTGTGTGTCATCATAATCCTGATCAGTGATCCAAGTGATTCAAGTGTTTCAAGAAATTCCGACCGGATGTTCCAGATTTCCAGTAACGGATGTTGTTGTTGTGCACCCAAAAGTGTTCTTATCTAACGGCTGTCTAAATGGTATTGCTGTTCCCGCTGCTACGGATCTCATCATTGGTGAGTGAGAATAGTCTTTTGGTGAGGCTCAACAGGACCGCGCCAATTTGAACCATCATGTGTTGCTGCTAACCAATGCCCCCACCCTCCCACATCATCCTGACACTATAGTGCCTATAGATTTACTCGCTTATCATTGGTCATTTTTTTCTGTGCATTTTTAATTTCGCTTGCATTTTGTCTCCGCCCATTCGAACTGAGAGAGACAGCGAACGGCTGGCTGCTGAAGGCTGGAGAAAGCTCGCACAGCGAACGCTATGGCACAGTGGCTGAAATCGAATCATAATGCACTGCCCAATTTCGAATTACTGCGCGCACCGCAAGCTCTTCGATCAAATTTTCGTTTTCCCTGGCTTGTGAGCCGCCATCATCATCTGTCAATATTATTTTATTATGATATTCGCTGTATTCGGTTAAATTTGATCGGTGGTTGTCACTGTTGTTGTGTAATCCTGTTGTGTTCAAAATCGAACATGTTTATCCAATAATGTTCGAGAGCCCGCGCGCGCCAAGATTCCATGTAGAGTTTGTTTGCAGAATCGCTTCATTCTTCCCTTCCATTCTCTGCTTTTGTTGTTCAGTGTAATTGTTGTTGTTGTTGTTTTTTGTTCTGTTCAAAACAAGAAGCCCTACACACATCCTATAGCCTGTGGATATCCTGTCTGAACCGGTGGGTTCATGAAGTATAGGCGCCAAAGCTTCGAAATAGAATCATCGAACGATCCCATCACACGCACGCACATTTGTCATGTAATCCTATGCTATGGCTTCTCTACCATAAGCCTTAAATAGAACAACATTCAATTAGAATCAGCCAAAATAAACATAGTATTTTCTTTGTCGTTACATGCCATTACAACCTGCAATTGACAAATCCAACAACAACGATCCATTGCTTGCTTGCGTGTGTGTGTGTGTGTGTGTGTGTGTTGCTGACAATGACCCAATTTTGGATTGTTTGTCGCGCAAATTTCTCTATTAGGCGGGTCCACCCTGTGTATTATGTACACACACAAACCCACGAATGCTGCTTGCAGATTTCAATCACCCAAAAGATCAAGATCACAAGACGTTAGCAAATAAAGCTTTCGGAAAAGAATAGAAAATTCGACAGCAACAAGAATATTCTTTGATGATTCGAAAGACGAGAGTGACTGAGAGTGAGTGAGACAGCCAAAATTCTGTTTAGCATCAGTAACGAGGCCATTATCATCCTAGATCACCACCAAATCCAGACTTTTGCTGTTGTTGTTGTTGTTGGAAAACAACAGAATTTCATTTCATTTTCCCAGCTAGTTTGCTTGCCTGATGGTTGGTAACATAATGTGGTAATCACAATACAGGGCCAACAACAAAACGAGAGAAAAAAAAATGATGAAAATTAATGAAAATACTGACGCATTTGGTTTGCCAAAACTCATTCTATTCGTTTTCTCGGTTATTTTTTTCCAATTTATATTCCTAAACCAAAAAAAAATCTGACACACCATACGCCCGCAAACCGATGTCAGCTCTGAAGAGTCTTCTCGTAGATCACACACACACAAGCATGAAATTTATTCCGATGCTTAGTGGATAAATACAAAAAAATATTCTTGCACACCGTGGCTGAATTAAATTACGATTTATTCTCGGTGGTTATCTCTTTCGAGGAACCCAGAAAAAAAACGAAACTGTCAACGATGGCCACCATCAAAAAAAAACTAAAAGTTTCAGTGGAAACATTCTGTATGTTTTTCTGACCCAGGCTAATTTGAATTCAGAGAAGCCAATTTCGAGAACGATCAAGGCCAGTGATCAACGCTGTGATTTGCTGAGATTTCATAATTTTTCGTTCTTCTTCCCACCCCTATAATGTGTGTGCGTGCGCTTGATTACCAATCCCTCCACCCTCTGCATCATCCTGACACTAGGCTCACTCGCTTATCATTGGTCGATTTTCTCTGTGCATTTTTTTTTCGCTTGCCTCGCTTGTCTCCGCCCATTCGAACTGAGAGAGACAGCGAACGGCGGCTGAATGCGGGAGGCTGGAGAAAGCTCGCACAGCGAACGCTATGGCACAGTGGCTGAAATCGAATCATAATGCACTGCCCATTTCGAATTACTGGCTGTGCGCGCACCGCAAGCTCTTCGACCAAAAAATAAAATTTTCTCGCGAAATGGAATTTTAAATTTTCTTTTTTTTTTTTTTGGTTTCATGATATGACATACTGACATTTTCTGACATACTGACAAGATGAATTGGATTGATTGCTTTCAAGGATTATGCTGGAAATAGTTTTCGCACTGATCAAACAGAAGCAGAAGTAGTTTTGTTTTTTTTTCAAAAATTCGTTTCGTTCGGTTTCGTTCGTGATTTTTCAAATGTATCTGTCGGAAAGATAGATATTTGTCGTTTTGTAAATACTTGTCAATCGACAGAATTTTCAACGAAAAGAATGTTTGAGTGAGAGAGATAAAATTAGAATCGAGAAAAAAGCCTAAAACGCAACAACACTGAACGAGCGAACACAACCTAGAACTTCAGGATAAAGCAAATTCTTTTTGTAGAGACCGTTTTGGATAATAAAAAACAAACAACACCAACAACAACAATAACCATTCTGTTCAGGCAATTGTTCTCAGCGCAACGTTAACTATTAATGCCATGCGATAAAAACGGGAGGTTATCAGCAGCATGGTATGGTGTATTCCAGAAAAACCAGAATACACCGTTTTACCGAGCAGAACAGAAAAATTGTTATTTTCACCACGTCTGCATCTTCATCAGTAGTAGTTTTATGATCCCGAACCTAATAGCGAAAACAACAGAAAACAAAAACCAAAGTCTAATGACTGAACAAATCGTATAGTTTCTCTGATGATTCTGATGAGGTTCGGCGGTGTTAAATAACATGGTGAAATTCTAGATTTCAGCGTAAGCGCAAACCTGATGAAATGAAGATATATGTTTTCTCTCTAAGCACACATTGTGTTTGGCCAAGAGTGGTACTTCTTTTTGTAACATTCCCCGGGAATCATTTTTGTTGTACTCTTAGGATCGAAATTCCATTATTTTCAATTTTCAACTTCTAATTCAATTTGACTGCATCTGCATGCATGGCAACTGGGCATCATCATGTACTACGGATGTAGTTTTGGATCCTGGATTTTCGCTCCTGAAAGTTCTGCCCACTGCTGCTGCCGTTGTTGTGGAGTCGTCGTTTCCGGGACCAAATTCCTTGTGCATACTCTCCACGAGGAGAGCTAATAATCCGCCCGTTTTTTTTCCAGACACTCACATTTCCGATCAACTTTTAAGGTTGTTGGTCCGAAGGATTCTCCTATAGGATTTGCATCGCGTCGAATCGAAAACAAACACAAAAAAAGAATATATTAAGCAATCAATATTCATTATTAGATTCTCTCTATCTTTCTCTTGCTCTCAGGCGCGATCCTGGGCCGGAATAAATAATTCATAACTGTGGATCACTATTTGCTCTCATTTTTTTTCGTGCTTCGCGCTCTATCTCTGTTCTGTCTTTGGCGGGCCAAAATCTGCATTTCGCGTTTAGAATGCAAGCTCGGAATTTCTTCTTTCTTTCTGGACCACATTTAGAATATTAGTGATATATTAATAATAAAACTAAAGGAGTAATTCATTAAATACAAGAAAGAATTTCCGCTTGATCATTTTGATCGTGTTGACAACTAATGATGGCCATTCTTAATGAGAAATGAGAATATGAATTGATGAGGAGAACATCGGACAACGGGCCGTCCCGGTGGCTCTAAGCCCAAAGAAGTTCAACAAACCACCAAAATGAGCGAACAACAACAAAAAACACGAAAAATCTTTCGGGGCTTTCAGAGAATCGGAATCAACAAACATGATTCCGGTGATCATGATTTTGAAGTGTGCGTGCGTGTGTGGGTCTATCACAAGAGTTTTGTCTAATCCTTAGCACAAAAAGATTTGATGATCGAAATGATGGGGCTAATGATGGCGACAAGCCAGCTCTTTGTAGTGTAGCCATTATTTTCGCTTGACAAACTTTTTTTTTGATAGTTTTCTAGCCGATAATTAAGCCGATTCCACAAATAGTTCTAATTTATTTTGCAACACTAATAATTATAATAATGATTGTCAATGTCTTTGGCGACTCTAGAACTCTGGCAAGCCATTATGTTGCGAGTGGAACAAAACGAAAAACGGAAGTTGTTTTCCACACCGGAAATTCTCACCCCCCCCCCAGAAAATGGAACAACAAAATCATTGATTGAAAAGATTTAATTGTTGACCAAAAGATTCTTGGCTCCCGAATGCACAATGGCAACCACTACTAGTCTCAATAAGGTCTCATTGTGGATCATCCGGTTTCTTTTACTATTGCTTTCATTGGCCCGGATAGCTTCCGGCCAATATTTGGCCGATCCTAAACATTCACCAGCGGCCAACAAGAAAATTGATAATAATAACCAAGATGATGATCTATTAGCATTACTTTACTCCAACACATTCTGCAAGTATGTTTGAGATTTTCACCCACATGTTAGCCACCATTCACCATCACTACCTTCACTGTTACAGATTCATATTCAACGGACCGGAAGATGATGATAATGATGAAACATCGAATAAGAGCCCGGAAAGAATGATAAGATCTGCTTCACCGGAACCGGAAATTTCCGATAATCTTCATTCGAATCGTCATCACCATCATCATCATGCGCAGCAATCGCATAGAACTACCGTGGCCAGCCTTAATCGAACCGCAAATACGGAGGAACCATTGACAACGATTGCATCCGGTGCAAATCAAACGGATGTTACAAACCAAAAATCCAAAAGAGACGTTAACGTGGCTAACGTTGCTGAAACGTTGAATTTTGATACCAATCTTGAATTGGGCAACACTTACGATGATCCAAACGGAGATTCGCCCGATCGAGTTTTCGCCAGAAGGCAGAAAAAATCCCAAAAGAAAAACTTATATTATCATTATTCATATTCACCCCCGTCGGATTGTAAGTGTTTTGGGATTAGAATTCTCCTTAGCAATTGAGACCATATTTTGTATTTTGCCATCAACAGCTCATCCTGTTTACATTGGTCTGGAGATTATCGATGTGGATCGTATCAACGATGCAGAGAATGTTAGTATCAATACCAATACCATGATTGTGTTGGAATTTTTCCATTAAAAAAATCCTATTTGTTTGTTTCAGTATTTTTCTCTACAGCTTTATCTTTTTGAGATGTGGCATGAACCACGTTTGAACACCAGTGCATTGAAACAATATTGGGCCAAAAATTCCGATCCGATTCCCGTGTTGGAAGCCAACATTGCCGATTGCTTGTGGACACCGTCGTTGGTGTTCGAGGATAGTACCGAAAAGGAACATTTGCTGCCCCCGACCAACATCTTGTTGGCTCACCATAATAAAGTGTTGCTAAGAAAGTCCAAGTAAGTAGAATTTCTAATTCCATGAAATCTGATCAAGCAGAGTGTTTTAGTCGGAGTCTTCTTCTTTCCAAGAAACCGATCTGTTTTTGTCGTGCAATTTGTCTGTGTGTGTGTGTCGGTGTGGATTTGTTTTGTTTGGCCGATGTTCTAAAAATAATAATCTTTGGCTAAAACCAGCTCCTGGATATCTCAAGAGGAAAACGTTTATTGATGATCGTCGTCGATTGATTGATTGTGTAAATAATCGAGCAATTGAAATTCAAACTACTTAAATAAGACATTCTGCTTGGAGAAATCTGATCACTGCTCGAGAAACTTGATTTTAGCTAGAATTGATCCGATGCCAAGCATCCACTCTCAAGGCTGATGATGGATTCTGAATTCTAATTTTGCTGATCACTATTATTCTAATTTAATTCTGCCAGATATTCATTGAAGGTCCGTTGCCATATGAATCTGCAAATATACCCGATGGATAAACATTCATGTCATTTCAAACTTCGAGCCTGTAAGTGATCAAAGTGTTGTTTGTCGCGTTGCCAACCTTGACTTTCTGACCTTTTGTTTTGGGCGGTTCCGAAAGTTGCCGACCCGGTACATAAAGTTATACTGAAATGGCTGACCGATCCTGGCAGTCCAAAACCAGATCTTTTTCAACAAACATCCAAAACCAAAACAACACCGGCGCAAAGATCGATCAAAAATCGATCGGTGATCTTCAACCCGGAGTTTGGACCTTCATTGTTCGATATAAGGGTGGGGGAAGCTGTTCATCTGGAACAAGAATGGTTGAATGAAAAATTTTCATTATTGTCGGTGGAATTCATTTTCGAACGACGTATCATTCATTCATTATTGACCGTCTATATTCCTTCTTCATTGATCGTAACATTGTCTTGGCTTCAGTTTTGGTTCGATGTTGAAGCAGTGCCTGGTCGAATGTCTTTGGGTAGGCGCGATTTTGCCATTTGCCATTGTTATTTTTTCATTGGTTTATTTTTGTTGTTTGTTGTAAAATCTAAATCAAGATCTGATTCGAATTTTATTTCAGGCATCATGTCTACATTGACCATAATGACTCAAATTTTGACCAATTATGAAAAGGCCGGTAATCATGTTACAGCGGTGGATATTTGGCTTTTCGTCTGTCTGATAATGGTCTTTCTGGCATTGATGGAATATGCATTGGCCTACACCATTTCACATTATTACGATAACGATGATGATTTTGATGATGATGGATGTCTCGATGATTACATTCAAACAGATGGAACAACGGATAGCACCATCGACGAAAAGATCAAACCAGCAGCACCGACACCACAACAAAGTTATTGTAATAGTTTAGCATCGGCAACGAATCTGTTGCATAGAAATTTCCCACACATGTTCCCGACCAACAATAACAATCAAGTGGATCCATTGAAGAATACCAACAACAATCTTTCGATGGATATAAATGGTGCTGATAATGGTGATGGTGGTCATCATCATCAACCACTATTAAAAGACCATTCAAACAAATCTGATGGTGATCATGATAAAGAAAACAACTTGATAGCCCACGCAAAAGAGACCACGGCAACGTTGGATCCAACGGTTGTGGATCGTATCCAAATAGCTCAGCAAAAGGTTTTGCTTGCATCGCAAGAATTGGAGATTTTGTTGAATGAAAAATTTTTCGAAACCGTCGGCATCATTCAATCGGTTAGGACATCGATTGTGGAAGCCCAAAGGATCCATTCGATCATGTCGAACAACATTGGCATCAAACCTATCACAATGGTCGATAGTAACAACAACAACCAAAAGCCCATGGTCAACAACACGTTAATCCATCAAAGACGTTCGATGGCCAATTCTGGAACATCGACCATATCCGCAAACAACAACAACCATAGATTATCGAAATTTCGCCAATCTTTGCGAAGACAAATGTCGGCTAGAAATTTGAAAGCGACCCGAAGCGCTCGTAATAATTTCGAGGTCAACAGCAGAGGAGGTGGCCGCAGCAAACTGAGCGAAGTGGATTACTGCAGTCGTTACCTATTCCCTTTTGCTTTTGTGTTGTTTGCCACCGCCTATTGGATCGCGTTGATCTATTACAAACTTAATTGAACAAATCCATCATGATCATCTGGATCGATTTTTTTCGGTCGTTCGCTCGCTCCTTTTTCTCTTTGATAAACCACCACCACTACATGAAAATTCAATATGAAAACTTTTATTTATTTAATTCCTGATATTTTTTGAGAAAAAACACCCAACAATACCACTTTCGTTCGTATGCAAACACTCACACACACACGCACAATGAACCTTCAATGATTATGAAAAAGAAACGATGGACATTTTAGAAGCTCCACATATTCCCGGGTTGAACATCGATCAATCAATTGCGGAATTATTCTAAAACATATTTCGCGGAATCCGGAACCCTAAACCATTGTGATTGTACTCAAAATATGAATGTGATGAAAGATGATTTAAGATGTTTGTTGAGATGAAAGTTGAAGCTTATGTAATATTTTCACCAAAAAAAAAAATGAATTAGTCCAATTCACTATATGATCATCCACCAGCAACAACTATCAACCATCATCAACTTATGTAACTCTGTTATGTTTTATCTGTTGTTGTTTTTTTTTGTGCTATATTCTATGTTGTAAATATATATTGATTGTAATCATTGGTTTATTCTTTCGGATATTTAACAAGAAAAAAATATATCAATTTCATCCCTCACGTCTATGGCTATTTTCTCGATTTTTTTTTCACGAATCTATCAGTCGCGCATGCGCAATCGTTGCAGCAATTTCGAATCTAACCTTTCAGAACCTATTTTCTTAATTTTCTCGACAAGCTTAGGCCAAGTAAGTGGCCGATGTATTTTAATGATGAAATCTTTTTTTTTATTAGTATCATATAAAAAGTGTATATAAACAATCCATCATTTGTGTTATATACAAACAAAATATGGTGTTTATTGTGATTTGTCATTATCATCATTATTTATTATTCTTTTTTCGTTCTCCTTTGCCTTGGCGAGCTTGGCTTGGCAGGATTGGGCGATTTGTCTGGAACAAGAAATCATCATGTTGTTATTCAAAAATGTTCTGTTTTTTTCAATTTTTTTAATCTTACTCAATTGTTTGATGGTTTCTTTGGGAAGCCAATCATAATCGACATCTTCATGATTGGTGGTACCAGTTTCATATTTTGGCTTCGAAGATGAAGGCATTGGAATGTGCTTTTTCTATTGGGCAAAAAATGGTCAATAAGCTTCAAATGATTATTTTTTTTGTGCACACGAAACTTACCCCATAAGATTGAAACAATTGATAAATGCCAATTAAACCAAGCACTGCAAGACCGGCCAAAACAACGAACAGGAAAAATGTTTCTCTATCCAAGCCTTCATCCAATTCAACAATGTTTACGGTTTCATTGAAAACAGCACTCAAATATTGATTATTATCAGCATCTCGATAATAAAGATTGACCGTCAAACCATATGGTCGAGGACTATAGGCATCGCTAACGAAAAATTGATAGCTTAAAGTTACTTCTTGTCTCGGTTTGACCACCCGATTATAAGCAAATGTAGTAAACTGGATGCATAAAAATTGAAGATTATAAGGTGAACAGAAAAAACAATGAATCTTACGTTCTGTAGGTAGTAACTAAAATCGGCAGAATAACGAAAAGATGCATCCATCGTATCAACGAAGAAATCTTTTTGTCCCTTGTTCAAAAAACCGACCAAAAAATGCACTTCTTTGCCAACCGGTAATTCTGTTGAAGAAAATCCGAAATTGGCTAATATTACCGGAATTCATTGAAACAAACAAACAAATCTCAAACATACCTAATCCATCACTGGCAGGTTTGGTGAACATGTAGACAATGTCAGCATCTGGTGATGTACGATAACCATCCAATGTTGCATCTTCTACTTCTTCTTCTGTTTTGGTCAAATCACCGCTTTCAACATTTACTTCTGCATCTTCACCTTCAACTGGATCCTCATCCGCTGCTCGAACTGAAAAATTGTTGACTAAATTTCATGCCGAAAAAAAATTCAGATATTAATATTGGTAATACAGGTAGGTTAATAGGTCAAATACCATTGTTGAGTATGGTGACAATTGGCAAGATGAGCAAGCAAGCTAAAAGGATATTGCCGGTGAGATTCATGTTTTTTTTATTAAAGGATTCTGTTGTGGTTAGTTTCAATGGTGGAATTCACAAAAATACATGTAAACAGAAAATGGTGATGATAATGAAAACACCTTGAACTTTAAGGAAGGACGACTGGTAAGCGGAAAAAAATCACAATTTTACGGTGAAAATATGTTGAAGATCCGAATGAAAATTATCCAAAAAGATTTTTATGTTTGAAACTAAACAACAATTGGTGTTAATTTGGTAATGTTAACTGGTGATGATGATGGCAAGGAAAGCGCAGTGACACCACGTCACACTTCCAGGTGGCTGATCGCGAAACAGTGAAGAACACGATTGGCATGCAGCCGGGTAAGACTGATTTTGATTTTGCCTGCCATCTAGCGGCAAAAATAATAACCTTTCAGGATAAAGGAAAGTTATCGATGTTATCGATTACAGAAAAAACTTCTATTTTGCCAAAAACATTTTTGGTTGGTTTGTTTGTTTGTGTTTGTCTGTTTTTTTCTTTCAACACATTTTGTTATCACTTGATTCATTACAATTATTATCAATGTATTCTGGATCATCATTTGACGATAAATCATCATCATCATCATCATCATCATCTAAATAATCTTGATATGTTTCCCACAAAATGGGTAACAATGCATCACAACTTGAAAAAGATATTGGTTGTGACCAATTTCCAGCCAATGAACATTATTTTGGTTTGGTGAATTTTGGCAATACTTGTTATTGTAATTCAGTGCTACAAGCATTATATTTTTGCAAACCATTCCGAGATAAAGTTTTGGAATATAAATCTAAAAATAAACGAAACAATCATCGAGAAACATTACTAACATGTTTGGCCGATCTGTTCTATTCGATAGCGACACAGAAGAAAAAAACCGGAACAATACCACCGAAAAAGTTCATAACCAGATTAAGGAAAGAGAACGAAGTTTTCGATAACTACATGCAACAAGATGCGCACGAATTTCTGAATTATCTTCTCAACACCATTGCTGATTTGTTGACTGCCGAAAAAGCATCATCAGCCGCTGAACAACATTTATCCAATGGATTGGATAACAATTCGGATAGCAATAAGAATAACAAAACATGGGTTCACGATATTTTTCAAGGAACATTGACCAATGAAACTCGGTGTCTTAATTGTGAATCATTATCATCCAAAGATGAAGATTTTCTTGATCTTAGTGTGGATGTTGATCAAAATACCTCAATCACTCAATGTTTACGTGTATTTTCCAACACTGAAACATTAAGTTCTGAACATAAATATTACTGTGAAAATTGTTGCTCCAAACAAGAAGCACAGAAACGGATGCGAATCAAAAAATTACCAATGATTTTAGCCTTGCACTTGAAACGTTTTAAATATACTGAAAGTCAGAATCGCCATACAAAACTTTCATATCGGGTTGTGTTCCCATTAGAACTTCGATTATTCAACAAATCATCACATAATGATGATAGTGGAGATCGACTATATGATCTAGTTGCAGTGGTTATTCATTGCGGTACCGGACCAAATCGTGGACATTACATCAGTATTGTCAAATCGTTCGGATTTTGGCTACTATTCGATGATGATATTGTCGACAAGATTGATCCATCAACCATTGAAGATTTTTTCGGTTTGACTAGTGATACACAGAAAAATAGTGAATCTGGATACATACTATTCTATCAAAGTAGAGATTCTTGATTCCATTCTTGAACCATTCATTTATTTCTTATTATTGTATAAATTATTATGATCGTCTAGTATCGTCGTGTATGATTGTCAAAATGGTCTCAATCAACCATTGAAATTATTGCATCATGCATCAATGTATGTGTTGTTTTTTTTTGTATTTAGTCATTGTTTTCAATATTTTTCAAATGTTGAAACGTTTTTTTTGCCAATTGAATGATCAATTGTCTATAATTGTGATGGATTTTTTTAACAATTAAAAATTGTTTTGTTATATCATCATCAAAACCTTGAGGATAATCTTA
This sequence comes from Amerodectes protonotaria, assembly GCA_025882695.1. Classification (NCBI taxonomy): domain Eukaryota; kingdom Metazoa; phylum Arthropoda; class Arachnida; order Sarcoptiformes; family Proctophyllodidae; genus Amerodectes; species Amerodectes protonotaria. Next base: position 6,751 of record JAOZJS010000269.1, on the reverse strand, counting down.
CGAATTTCTCCAAAGCAAGTTGGTCGTTTGATGATCATCGTCTCAGTGCGGGCGAAATAATCGATGTTTAAAAAACCATCATCGATCGATGTCTCTTCACCTCTTACTTCAGACTCATTATTTGCCAAAATGTTTTTGTTATTTTCATCATCAACATTGAATCATCATCATTATCATTGTTCAAACATCTGTTGTATTATCACTCAAACAGTATGGATTCATTCATTTCAAAATCCAAGAAACTTCTCGATTCCGTAGTGACATTGGGCAAAGATGTAAAAAAGATTAAATTTTAATTTCAATTTCAAATGATTCAATTATGATTTTCAATTATTTTGCAGCCTAAAAGTCGTTATTTGAGCTTGAATGAAGGACTGACGCTAAACACCAGAATTTTGATCGAAGGAAAAGTTTATCCAGCTGCTTCAAGGTAAGTGAACACAACAGGAAACCGTGATCAGGTTTCAATGATAAATCACGATTATCATAGATTTGAAATAAACTTGTGGTGCGCATCTGTAGTCAGCGATGAATTAGTCAAACATGGTAACATTGCTCTGCATTTTCGTGTACACCCATCGGCCGGATATGCTTTGCTCAATTCGCGGACCGGTAAAACATGGGGACCAGAAGAACGAACACCGCGTGGTCGATTACCACGACCGCTGATGCAAAATCAAAATTTTAAATTGTGCATCGAAGCTGAACGAACCCAATTCAGGATCGATGTGAATGAAAGCGAATTTGTCACCTTTCCTCATCGTCATCCATTCGAAACAGTCGGTTTGCTTAGCTATGATGGTGATTTTGAAGTGGAAAATATTCAAATTCAACCACCACCTGTTGTGGTCAGTGCACCACTGGCAGAGGATGATAATAATCATGTGATCACAGATGTTAAATGGCCTAAATTGCCTTTATTGTTGCCCATCAAAGGTGGCCTAAGAGTCGGGATGGTGATCAACATCGATGGCCGTGTTTTAGGCAATCGTTTCGATATAAGTTTCTATCAAGGTTCCAATCCATATGACGATCCTAATTCTAGTGTACCGTTCCATATGGAAATCTACATGGATGCCAAAACCATCGTGAGAAATTCGAATGAAAAGAAACAATGGCAACAGCCAGAAAAAGAGTTGACACATTTCCCTTTTTTCGGGCACAGTGCATTCACCATGCAAATCCGGGTTGAAAGTAACCGTTATCAGGTGATTGTCGGTGGTCGTTATATTTTTGATTTCTATCACCGTATTACCGCTCTGTCCACCATTGATTACATATGTATTCATGGTGGCGTGGAAATTCATTCATTGATCATCACCGTACCACCATTGTTATAAATCAGACAGACCCCCTTTTAAACTAATTGGAGTTTTATTTCCACCAAAAATTATTCAAGTGTGTTTGTTATAAAATCGAAAAAAAGGTATAATTATAAGATGAATCACAATAAAAATTTCATGATAATAATGTTCATCATTCTCAGGCATTATTATTAGAATTTTGTCTCCTTAAGACATTTTCATGTTGATGATTACGAGCCACAACAAGTGGCACAAATCTTGTCGGATCTGATTGAATATTACTTAAAGGTTGCTGATAATTATTGGCCCGTTCATTTGTTTCATCATTTTTGAAATAATTTGGATGATGATGATGATGATGCTGATGTGCTTGATAGCGACTATTACGCCAAATCCTACTATTAGTAGGATGCTGGTGTTGGCCAATCGACGAATTGTTTCTTTGGTTGTTCGATGGAGCTCTACTTGGTAATATGGTGAATGTTGGTATTGGTTTTTCAGGACTTAATTCTACGGATTTTTTATTACTATACTTTTGTAGATTTTGTTTGGAACTCAAAATCCATTCAACTGGTGGCGTTGGAAGTACATCCGGCGATATCATTTGATCAAACGGTTCACCAGTACTAGCACTGGTACCTGAAGATTGTTCGGCTTGTTGGGGGCTGTTTTTCTTATTCACTTTGATCTGTAATTTGGCCATTATTCTTTCGGTATTATCTTGATGATTGTCATCGATATTTTTGTTCTCCAACCAAATGGTCGGCGCCGGCAAATAACTGGTATCCGGAATTCCTAAACATGCCATTGGTGATACTGGTTCCATCGGTGGGACCATCATCTGAGGTAGGGAACGTTTGTCAGCAACCACATTGGCGAATGATGGCTTCAAAGCTTTGAAGGGAGAATTTTCCGAATGATTAAATTTCTGCTCTTCGGATTGTGTTTCAATGGGTTTGGGCGGTAGCAAATTGCTTTCATTCCATTCCTTATGTTGATTATTATTCATATTGTTGATCGGAGTATTATAATTATTATAATGCTGATGATTGGTGTTGGCTTGAAATCCACGATTATTATTGTTGCTGTTATATTGATTTGACGATGATTGTCCACGAACTGGTTGAATTGATTGATAGACATTTTTGAAATTACAATTCGTTTTTTTGTTTGCTATGCGCGAACCATAGGAGATATTGATCAACCAAGAAGCATGCATCAAAAAGACATTGTTTTTCAAACTTCGACCAATCATGCCACCATCGAATGGTTCGTCGAATAAAACCTCGATTGTTGAAGATAACAATGCATCGGTATTATCTTCAGCATCCGTGCCGGTTGTTTCCACTTCATTTTGCGATTGTGAATCTTTATTGTAATTCTTGTTCAATAGATCATTGCCATAATAGATTCCAATCACCGTTCCCTTACCACCGAATGGTGGAGCAATACAAGTCTTGACATTGACCACACGATCAAATGTTAAAAATTTCACTTTTGGATCCGGAAGATAATTTCCTTTGAGAACGAATTCTGGTATGTAAAAATTGGCCGGAGAGAATTTACGATTTATGGTTTTTTCTTCGTTCAGCAAAACCTGTAATCCACAAAACAAACAACTCATTAAATTTGCATGCGAAGTTGTAAATGTATTTTACCATATGTGATTCGATTCGTTCTTCCAAAGCTTCCACAACGCAACTATCCACATATTCAGCAGTTCCAAGTGTATGGGTGATTTTGGAAAAATTTTGCGATTCAATCCAATCTCGGATTTCTATCAATTTTTTGATCTTTTCACTAAGCCGGCAAAAAAACAGACTACATTAATAAATCGACCTCAAAATTAAAATTTTTCCGAACCTTTTGCACAATCCTCCCTCTTCATCATCATCATCATCATCATCATTATCGGGAAACATATCATCCAAATCATAATTGGGTTTATTCTCTCTCATCAACATTTCAAAAACGTGCGGAAATTTTCGATGATATTCAATGAAAATTGGTTCTACTTTTTTATGGTAATAAATCTCATTGTTATCCACGCAAGAATATCCCGGAACACAGTATTGTTGAAAATTGTTCTTATATTTTAATTTGAGGCCAATGTTGAAACGTTTCACTCTCCCTTTGTTGGTATCGTATTGTGTCAACACCGATCCCAACAATCTTCTGATTACATTTTCAGGTAAGTTCAATTTTCGTTTGACAATCATCGATAGTTTTCCTTCAGTGTAATAATTTTCTCGCATAATATATGAATATTCCAATTCGATTTCACCGAAATCCGGTTCCGAAGTCACCAACACATTGGCTTGAACTAAATTATCTCGAGCTATATATTTCACTACATCAGCTTTGTACCCATAAAATGGATTGGCAATCAAATAATATGATTTGTTCTTGGTGAACACAGTATTCAATGATTTGTACAGAGGCATCTGTCTATAGGTTTGAGCCACATCACAGATCACCACATCGATAGGGACATAGAGGGGCAACGAAGACCATTCCTTATGAAGTTTCACTTTGCCACCAGTCACAATATAACGTTGCGATTGCAGTGGTAAAACTTTGACCATTCCGTCCACTGTTTCCAAAACAACTCCTTTCTTGTTCTTCATTGACAAACAATAATTTCGCGACGAAATTTCCGCATTCCGTAGTTCTTCCGGTGATAGAACATCTTTCCGATGTTTTGAATATTTATGCTCATTATCGATCAATTCAACTAATTTAGCCTCAGCCAACAATGGCCAATTTATGTAGATAATTTTATCAATATAATTTTCGGCCATATCTGTCAAGATTTCCGGCGTTACACATTTCTTCTCCACCACGATCATCATGGTAACGTTTTGTGAGGCAAAATCAAACACTTTGATACGTGCCATTTCCATTTTGACAGTATAATTGATGCCGTTAAATGATGGAAATCCATTAACACTGTCCAAATTGATATTTTTCCTAACACCTTTGTAGATGATCTCTCGGGGCAAAACATAAAAACTCATCGGAATTTTTTTGTCATGTACATTCGGGTAACGTTTCACATCAATGGCTTCTTCGGGATTCTGTACCGGATCAGCATAATATTTCAGTACATGATGAAAACCGAATTTATTCCGATGAATTTCTTGCGGAGTCAATCCATTTTTGTAACTATTGAATGTTTCCAATAATAATTTATCGTCCATGAACGGTATCAATATGATTGCCTCGTAATCATGAATCTTTTCATTCAAATCGGTTTCGAATTCGCTGGGAAAATATTCAATCAATGGTGAATCGGAAATGTAGGTCAATTCTTGAAAAGCTTTTGGCAAGATTTCTTTACTGGCCTGAGGTAGTACCGCTAATAATTGCAATAAAGGAGAAAATGGTTGACTCATCTCGAAATGAAACTCTGTGTTCGGATCAATTTTGGCCAAATCGGATAAAAACGGCCCATAATGATATGGATAATACCAGTTCCAGGAAACGCAACCATCAAAATAATAATGCAAAACCCATTGAATCCCTTTGATATATTCTTCAACAAGTTTGGGCACATCCGTTGCTAAATCTTTGAATTTCATTTTGGTTGTATAATAATGATTTTTGTGCATCTTGAATTCATCATCTAATTCTTCGTCTTCTTCATCATCATCCGAATCTATTGGGCTATCATCGTCGATATCGATGGAATTTTCTTCATTATCGAATTCAAAATCCTCTCTCATGTCCACACCGCAACCGAATGTTATTTCATTATTATTGTCGAAACATCGGAAATCCATGCTGTTTTGATTGAACAAATCAAGATCATATTCGGACAATTTTTGCAAAAATTTTTGATATCTTTTAAGCACCAATGTTCCATTGTTATTCATGTAGCCATCTAAAGTGGGCAGAACCGCTTTGTAACTATCGTATAATATTTGGATACCATTCTTGTTGATGTGCAGTCTGGGAACATGAGGTAGGAAATCATTTCCAACCAAAAAATTGATCAAAATCCAATCATCAATGATTTTTTCAAGATTGAATTGAAATTTGATTTTGGCCTCTAATTCTTGAAACTCATGATATATGTAACTTCGTAATAAGGATAAATGTAGTAATTGGAAATTTGTACGAATTGGATCACAATGTCGTTGTTTGTTACGACCAAATGATACCTCTTCACGCAAAACGGAAAAGTATGGTTCGTGTGTGCTCAGTCCAAGATTGATGAGATCTGCGTCCAAACCATATAAACAATGTCGGGTGTCCTCATCGAACAAGTTTTGTGTCTTGCAATAACGAATATAGTCCATTATTTTATGTTCACCTTCACCAGGAACATCATATCCGGAATAAATTACTTCGACCTCTTTCCAATCTTGGTAGTTCTGGATTTTCTTGGCGATAAAATCAATCATAAACGAATGCAATTTGTCCATGAATTCGGTTCCTGGCGTGATACAATTCGAATCAAACCGAGGATCACTGGGCAATGATTCACCCATTTGTTTGGCTTTTGTCTCCTTTTCAATGGCTTCTTTGGCCGATTTAAATCGTCTAGATCTTTGCTGATTCATTTTGGATCTTGGAGCAACGCCGTCAACGGACAAGAAAAAAACTTTCCGTGGTTGAACCAGATTAAACAAGAAATTGACATAAGTGGCGATATTTTCAAATATTTGCTTTTCCGGTATCCGAAAATGAACATCATCGCTTGGATGAGAACAAATATGGAATACACCATTCATATCGACGTAGAAATTGTCGAATTCCGGCATCTAAATCAGGATGATTTATTAATTTTTTTTTATTGATATTTTATCACCGTCATCATCATATTCTTACATTGTATTGGTTGACATTTTCGTTGATACATGGATACCGTTCACTAAGCCAACGATAAAATTTAGGTACACCCATTTTTCTTGGTTCTTGCAAAACGTTAAAATTTAAAAACCAATTTAAACACAAATTTTTAAACCGTAAATAGCAGGATTAAATGAGCCTTGAATGGGGTCTTTTATATAAACACACACGCAGGCTAACAAACTCAAAACGCAGTGTTGCAGGCCGCATGCAGCCGATTGGTCGCAGATTATACGTGGCTAGTTTTTTTTTGCAATTTCAAGCTGGCTTTTCAGCTTGTTAGCGATTGTTGTCGCATTGATGCACAATATAAACTTGGTCATTTTGGTCGAAACGAAAACGCGTCTGCAACATCGATGTATCGGAATTCGAAGTCGTTCATCGCTTTGGCCTTCTTGACGCCAATACCACTATCACATCGAACATTGTTGTGTGTGTGCACTGTAAAAAATGAAAAATGAATTTCCGCGCCCCCATCGGCAAAAAGTGGCAACTTTTTTAGTAAAATATTTCTTAAATTTTTATCCCGTAAGATGGCAGCACAAGTAAAAATTTAATGCAAAAAAAAGCCTGTCCACCTTACACACCCCTTC
>JAOZJS010000268.1:0-50948 GCA_025882695.1 Amerodectes protonotaria | reverse complement strand
GGGACTTATTCCGGAAAACCAAGGTGGTACATTTTTTCTGGCCAGATTGTATTCTCACGACCATTGACATTCTTTCCCGATTCTCTGCCCAAAGTGAAAGATAGTTCGTGTTGTTTTGGTCTTTGTTATAGTTTGATTGTTATTATTACTATGGTTGTTGTATATTCCCATTCGCAATAAATATGAGAACTAGACCATCTTCGTCCAACAACACCAAGAAATGGATTTTGCTTTGGAATTGAACAAATCAGAATCTGATGTAATTGGATATAGGTGAGAGAAAGAGATGAGGGGAGAGGGGACCTGAAAGAAAATGGAAATGGTTGAATTGAGCACGTTGCAGTTATAGTCGTTATTTGGTCCATTCAAATGAGCTCTCCCTTTTCTGGATCCTCTTGGATTCTAAAAATACTACAATCATTACACGTGAAATTGAATTCAACGAATGAAAATTATGGAATGAGCTTCATCATTACTATTATTCTCCTCGTTTGCTATTGTTCTGCTCGGTGGGGGGGGGGGCAAGGGGAATTCAGACCAAAACTGCTCCAAATTATCTTTTCTTTCATTTTGGAACTTTGTTGTGGTTGAATCGGTTTTTGAGAATCTTGATGATGTTTCCTCTTATTCCTATTCTGCATGCAACTTGATAGTGTTCTTATAAAACTCAAATCACTAAATTCAATTAGAATATGTCGTTTTGTATGTTGTTCATATCATTCCATTTGATCTTCATCACCATTTACCATGATTATTACCATCTTCATTCATTGCATCTTGCATCACAATGCCCGGATAGGCTTTTGACAGTATCAGTGGGCGACCAACCTATTTGTGTGTGCGATGGACATGATACCTGTGCAAGAAAACTGAATCAATTATCCACGATCCACCTGTCAATTATGGCCGAAAAGGTTGAACATTGACAGGGTGCTGTTCTATCGCTTGATCTCTTCCAACGATCGTTCCAGGAACAATGGAATAATGATGTTATCGACGATGAAAGTATCCTTGATGATGATGATGATGATGATGACATTATCGTCGAAAACAATGGAGCCATGATCAAGTGCGTGTGGCGGTAGCCATTGGCTTGACCATTATATGGTTAATCAAATGGCTATTCTTACTAAGATGTGCACACTGCGATGTACCAAAAAAAAATCCTAAGCACAAAAAACCAGAAGGAAAAAATGGAAATGGAATGGAGAAGGAAACGATATATAAATTTTGGTTGGTTCGCCATTATGTTATCGTACGAGCCGAATGGTACTTTCGGTTATTATTACGTCCATTATATCTCCATGTGAATGGTCATTGGATTTGAATTATCAACTACAATGTATTCGACAAGAACAACACCAATAGAAACAACAGCCTGATGGTACCGAGAGGACCCTACACCCAGAAATCTAATTTGGCAAACTTGATTTGATTTTGTCGTAGCAATGGCTTCATTGCTTTTATTTCTATCCTCCTGATTTGACCATTGAATAACAAGAACAACGAATAACTTGGCAACTTCATCCATGGATGGTAATAATACGGAAGGAAATTCTCCGGGCAACCCGAACAGTTGTGCCATATAGACTACATTGGTACAATGTTTTTGAATCATTAGAGATTCCAGAAAGAACCATTTTCTAGGCCAGGGGTGAGCAACCTTTTTGATCAACGGGCAATTCAAATTTTAAAATTAGCAGTAGTGTAAAACTTTGACCTACGACGACATCTCTTAGCAGGAGAAGAGAAATGCAGCTTTACTGGCCCACTTAGAGAGAGGAATACACCTTCTTCTACTGTTTATAGTGGGTCTTGTCATCAGTTCAAATCATCACATCGAACCAATCAGAGAGAGGAATACACTTTCTTCTGCTGTTTATAGTGTGTCTCGTCATCCAGTCAAATTATCACATTGGACCAAACCGAGGGGAAAACTGTTCTTGTAGGCGTCAAACATGCACAGACAAGTACTGGTTAAAGCTGATCGCTTTTCATAGCTTTGTAGTGTGTCTCGCCAACAGGTCAAATCATCACTGGACCAATCAGAGAGAGAAATATAGCTTCGTCTCCTGTATAAAAATGCTTGATGGGCGGCACAAAAACGCGGCTCGCGGGTTGCCCACCCCTGTTCTAGGTGATTGTTGGTCGAGTCCATCCGTTTGTTTTTTAGGGTCGTTGTTGAGAATTCTTATTTTTGTTGAATTCTCCGACACCTTCAAGGACTTAATGGGCATGTTTCTGCTCTTGGTTTTAATCATATGTGATCAATTCGTTATGGTCTCAAAAAGAATAATAGGATTTTACGAATTGATTATTATTATAATTCATCTTCATGATGAAATAAGATGATTGGATTATATGCGATTTTTGTTCTCTCTTTTGTCCGTTCATTCATTTCCCATCTCATTCGGGATTCGGAAAAAATCACATTGTTTCCGGGATCCTGGCGTCGGATTCCCTGGGTTTTCGGATGATTTTAGGGATTCGACCAACGTTGAATCTTTCATAGTCATCATTATCAATAAGAACCGAAATAATAATAATAATAATAATAATAATAATAATAATAATAATAATAAAGTTATATGAATGATGTCCATTTCCATCACAATCTATGGCCTTCACACTGCCCGTACTCGCGGTTATGGTGATGATGGCAAATTTCCAAAGGGACGATTTCGGTAAACGAAAATCAATGTGCCGTGAATAAGTTCCCTTCCTCTTCTTTTTCTTTTATTGTTGTAGTTTTTTCCTTTTTCCCTGGTTCTGGGTCTCACTGTACATCGTCTTTATTGTCCATTATTATTGAATATTTATTTTCTTTGAATATAATGGTAATGATTATGATGATGGCGATACCAGGGAAGGAGGGAGGAGTGATTTTCGTGATTCAATGGGATTCTTGATGGGAATCCGGGAGCCATAAGAAGAAGTGGAAAAAAAAATACTTTTTTCAAGTATTGAATATCACTGAGAATGTATTGATGATGAGGATGAGGATGATTCATATCCCAGTAATCGACCTGTTTGCCTTTTCGTTGTTATATTTCCCGTGTTTTCCCGATTGTTGAGTCGAAGTATAACCGCCAATAACATCGACAACAATCGAGAAAAAACATCCGCATGGTTGTTCGATGATTGTTTGTTTGTTGCGAAACAACAATCTGAGAAAACTTTGAAGAACTCCGTATTTTTTTTGCGAAGATCACCTTGCGGGATCATAAAGTTATCGAGCGGAAGCTTGTTTGCCATCTCACTTGTTATTAAGTTCTCCAAGACATTTTGATACAACCGAATGAATGATCTTCACAATGGAACACCAACAACATTGTTGTTTTTTTTTCGATCATTTTCTTTTATTTTCCAATTTCTATTTGATGTTTATTCGATCTCGATTCCAGGAACACAAACATACAGGGGAGAATAAGCGGGAGAAATGTCTGGATGTGGAAAACGAGAAACGAAACGAAAACTGATTGGCTAATATGATCTCCTTCTATTCCTTTCCCCCTTCCTTGTACCAAAACGGTGCAAACCAAAATAAGAATCCAGGCATTCTCTTTTTTTGTTGTTCGATTGGTTTTTCTGTTTTCCTTTTTTTTTCCTGGGTCATAAATAATATATTGTAAAGCTATTATCATTCAAGAGGGCGAACTACATTACACAACAACAACAACAACTGTAACAAACAATGGCAACCCAAGAATACAACAAGAAGAAAAAGCCAAGAATCTTTCTCATTTTTCGCATCCATCCATTGGAACACTACTCCCTCTCTCTCTCCTACTCTCTTGCTGATATATTGATTGACTTGGATCATTGTTTATTGGCTTGTTTGGCTTTCCTTGTTATTATTATTATCGTTGTTGATGATGATGCTGTTGTTGAATTCATTGAATCTTGTTCGGGCCACCCAGAAAATGGATGTAAATTATCATTGGTCCCCTGCACCATTACTGCATCATTTTGGTTCATAGCAGCAGCAGCCGCAGAAGCAGTCACCACCGCAAAACGCGAAAGCGATTTTCATTGGCTGAGAAAACAGCAAACGCAAAGGCAAAAGAAAACATTATAGTACACTGACAACATGGGAGAATGATAGACAAGGATAAAAGGGGGAGGTTATCAAAATACAACATTGTACAGCATTGAACAACGAGGACAACCCATAACGGGATGGTGGGATGTGAACAAAAACACACACAAACGCACACATACTGATACAAAGCTAGAAAGGAGAAACGGAAAATAGTAACGAAAATGGTTTTAAAATTTATGCAAATTTATACAACGTTGACAACGTTGATGGTGATGATGATGATGATGGTGGCGACCTTTGGGCTTCTTTTTTTTCATTTCTCTCGCTCCCTTGTCCCTTCTGTTTTTCCATACCAGAAGGGACAATCCATTTGGGTCCAAACCGGGAATTGGGAAGCGATACGATTTGCACCCAAATTTTGATTCACCATGTTACCATAGGATCGATTTCACAGTTTTCTTGTTTTTGTTTCGGAAAGTTTGAATCTCGATTTCACCACGGCGTGGATTCCGGAAGAGAGAGAGCGAGAGCGCGATACTTTTTCTTCTTTTCAGATAAGTCAGTCGGATTCACTGGTACAGAATCGAGAAAAAAAAAACAGAAAAAACCAATTGGTTTGGATCGGAATCCGCACACACATCAACAACATCCTTAAAAAAATAATTTTTTTTGTTTGGTCCATTGGTGTACAATTTATCGCATCAATTATACAGAATAATGTCCAACACACACACACACACACATAAGAATCCAAAAGAATCTTGGTCCTGGTGCTACTGATAAAAGAGGAGCGCCGTTTGTAGAATTCTGTAGATGTTTATCATGTTATTATGGTTGTTGATCAGAATGGTCAACAACAAACAACCAAGAAGAAGAAGAAGAAGAAGAAGAAGAAAAATAAGAATAATAACAAGAATAAATATCAAGCGACGGAAAAAATTGACAATCCAAAAGAATATATATCAATTCCCGAAACTGAACGGAACCAAACATAAAGGGAAAGAGACTGAAGGGAACTAGAAAAGAGAGGATTGATGGCCAAAATAAATGACTTCGATGACTTCTTCTTCCTCTTCTTCTTTTTCGAAGCTTTTCATTTCTTATTTATTCTTTCTTTTCAATTATATTCAACATTCAATTGGAACATTCTGTAGTTTTTTTTTATAAATATGTGATCAGACTTGGACTTGAATGAACTCGAAACCACGATTCTTGTTTCTTCTATCGAACTGCCTATTTATTCCCGATTCCGATTGAACATACGAACAAGAATCTATAATTCTGATCTTATTGATCAATGCTCATTTCGAGGTTCTAACAGAATTTATCTTTGCTGTTGTTGTTGTTTTTTTTGGGTCTTAAATGACATTATTACATAATAGGCTAACGATGATGTTCTCGAAACTCTTCACTTGCCATCATCATCATCATCAGCAGCAGAGTCGAATTCTTCAAGTTTCGGAAACTTTGTTTCATGTGTTACTCTCTCGCTCTCGGTGTAATTTATCTTGGAACACCCAATACAAGCTCTGTTACGCAGATAATCTACATTAATAATAATAATAATAATAATAATCATCATCATAATGAAAGTAATAATAATAATAATGATGATAAAATAATGTGGTCCAAAAACATTAAGTGATTGTACCACACACACACAAGTAGGCCCGAAATCACAACTTCCAGAATAAATGTCCAACGATGTTGTTCATTTATTACCACCACCACCACCAACAACAACAACAAATATGGTTGCTAGATTCGGTTGAGATTCTAAATATGAAATTCCTTTCGTTTGGATGGTGGTAGAAATCAATTCTGAAACCGACCACGGGTTGTGTGTGCAATAATGAACACTACCATCGTTGGCGGTGGTGGTCATCATCATCATAAGACTGTGTAATTTTTCCTCTGAAACGGCCTCCGATTGTTCTCGATGTTTGGTGTGTGTAAATGTGTGTGTGTGTGCGTTCCAAAACAAAACTGATAACTGACCTGAAAAACGGAGCAGGAAATGGCGCCCGAGAACAAAAAACAATAGAAACTAATACAAAGTGTGAAAACTTTTTTGTTTCTCTCTAAAAAGGTTTTCATTCCAATTTATACTTGGGCGCCATTTTTTTTGTTCTGCTTCTTTGTCGGAATTCGTTTGGTTCTTCCAAACCAATCAAACAAATTGTCTACCAGCGATGTAAAATCGGTAGTAATATGGAAGTCCATCGGACACTATTTCCATCATAGTAATAATGATGATAATGGCGAAGATACAATGTGTGTTGTTCAGTACATAACTTACCACACTGGCCGAGAATAAAAATGGATACATTCAATAGCTTTTCGGCTTCTCTGTGATTTTGGTTTGCTTTTGGTTGGAGCATCTGGAATTCATCTATTTTTTTTCGTCTTCGATGGCTTCAAAAGTTTCTTTTTATGGCCGATTTTTTCTTGTTTGCTTTGGATGTTCCATAAACACGATGCTACGGCACACATATCTCGGCCAAAGGGGAGAAAATTGGTTACTTTACTTTGTAACAAGAAGACCAAATTCTACAAAAAAAAGCAAAAGCCCTTAGTATTTTCGTTCCAGGACGAAACAAAACCGCAAAACTCAAACATATAATCATATTTTATATATAAGACGTGTGTGTGTGCCCGGATGGTATGGTTCCAACATTTGTATTAATTATAATTATGATAAAATGTGACATTTGGTTACTTGTCACACACACCGAATCTGTGTAGCTTCTTTTTTCTGGGCGCCACACAAGCCGTGTTCCGTGTTTGTATGGTCCGGGCACCATAAATGGACCTCAAGTGATTTATTTGGAGCAAAAAAAAAGAACGAATGAAATGACCGCGACAACGACAACAACCATCATCATCATCAACATCATCTTTACGATTATTCGCCGAAATGAAGGAGCCAAATGTAGGGTACATTTTTGTTTTTTGTCGCTTTGAAGAGGATTCCGGTCATTCTGCTAGTACACCGAACGAGATAAGCCGTTCACTCTTTTTACCAGCGCAAAATCTGGTGTTTGGAATGTGATAGATAAGAGAATCGCGTCGGAAAAGAAAAGGCTCCAGGAACACTTGGATTCTTCGGGTTCTAGGTAGGAGAATATTAGTTAAATTCATGGCATACGGACGGGAAAAAAATTAGCAAAAAAATTAACATGAAATGAAAATATCAACAACAATATCCTGAAATGCTGAATTCAATCAATTCAGCAGCAGCAGCAGCAGCAGCTTTGTCTTTAGAGCTGGATTTTGCCGGATGTTTGTGAGACTGTCCGGTGCATTCCATGGAAAATGTTCTCCCACACACACACACGTTCCAGCATCTTCAACATGATCCAATGCTACTTCCATTCGGCGCCATTGATCTTGTTTCGAATCGCGCGCGCAAAACACTCTGGTTTCCTACGGTTTTTTTCCCGCTCCATTTGAATGAATGTGATGAGAACACGTTCGAGACATTCGGGCATTCGAGCAACGAAATTCGAAGTGTGAAACACGCTGGTTCCTCGCGCACCATTGGTATTTGGAACATTTGTTCAGTTTTGTTGCTTTTCTGTGCGTAGGCAGTGTGGGTGTTGATCACATCGTTTGAATATTTCAAAGTGTTTGCCCAGTGCGATCGATTTTCTTTCAACTGTCCCGATGTGAATTGCTTTCCAGACAAAGACACATCCCCCTGGTGAATGGACAATCAATTTGGTACGAAGAAAATGATTGATAAAGACCAAAAGTGACATTATAATTATTATTATGTTTGCATAGTGCATCAAACATCGACATCACAGACCGATCAGCAGACGGACCATATTCGATCCGGACCCGGAACAAAAAAAAATAACATCAAAATCAAATCAAGTTCTTTTTTGTGTCAAGACATCGAACAACATCATTTTATGTTTGTTTGTTCTTGGTGTATCCTATTCACTGCTACTGTTGATGTAAACCGATTAATTTTGTGGGCCACTTCTTGTTGCTGTTGTTGTTGTTGTTCCTGCAGGCGCCATTCAAACATTCCAATCCTTATTGATTGCCTGAATCTCTGAATCTCGTTCTAGGATCCAATAAACATCATCATCACATAATCAACATAATATTCTTCGTGCTATGCGTGTGTCGTTATTTGTTTGTTTTTTTGTGTTCTAAGATTTTCCTAGAATCTCCGGTGTTCCCCACCATCCATCACCCCTCATATCCGGTGGCTCTAATCATAAACATCGTGATCGTGTTCAAATTGCAAAAAAAACCGTCAAACTCCCGCGTCTTAATCCACCGGTAACCAAGTAAGTTCCAAGCAAATTATTATCCGATTTGGAGTAAACAATATCCGCGCCTGGTTTTTATGCGCGCGCGTGTGTGTGTGACAATTCTGTATTGTTAATTATTAATACCGACCAGAATACCAGTTGTTGGAGATTAATTCAAAAGCCTTGGCAACACACACATACACATTTTCATTATCATCATCACATCACACAGTGGACACAAAACCCTAGCGAATTTTTCGCGTTGGTGGTAACCTGTGTTTCTTTTTGTCTTTTTGTTCTTCGTGATTTCTTCCGGCGCCTTTGTTGATATTGTTGTGGTTGTTGTCGCCGTTTTTGTTGATGGTGGTGACCAACAAAACACGACAGACAAGCGAAAATTTATTAATTCATTAGCTTAGCTTCGTTGGAAAAGCAACAAAACCCGAAAACCAGATTCTCTGTTTGTCTGTCTTACTAGGTTACCAAAGCCATTTATATTTTTGCTTGGTTTTCCTTTGGTTATTCTGTTTGTTCTGTTTCCATGTGTCTCGGCTTGGGCCCTGTTTTATCATTCTATGGGTGTGTGTGTGTGTGTATCATAAACATCTCATCCACTGCAAATATCCGAGCTGGACATTCACAGTGATCCTAAAATGAATAGCACAGGACCGAAGAATGGAAAAAAAATTAGACATTACCAACCAAAGATGTGTGCATGTTGACACTGTGTGTGTGTGTGTGTGTATGCGTGTGTGCGGACCAAGTTCTTAAAGTTCTGGTCTCCAAAAAGAATCTGGTGACCAGTAGAAAAAAAAATAAAGAATACTTCTAATATAAACCTATAATGAAACTTATATAACGAACACACGATTATTAATAATGCATATTTGTACAACGTTATCTCTCTGGACCCACAGTTAGTCGCTTCCTCTCTCTCTGGTCTTGTCGGTTTGTCTAATATTTGATGACATATAAACACGATTTTTGTTTGGTCTTCGTCTTGGTCCTATCTTTCGCTCTCCCCAGTATGTTCTTTCTGGATCTTTGGCTTCCCGGCTCCATGTTTCTCGGACACCCATTATTAGAATGTTTGATATACGCAAAAAAATTCTGTTCCTGCTTGCCATACACAAATGACGTTTGCAAAGAGCTGGATAGATAGATAGATAGATAGACGGAATAGATTTATGAATTATCTCTCTTTTTTTGGGGTAAAGGAATGTACCCACACACACACATTCACATATCGTTGCACTTAATCAAATACACATTTCCAGTGTTTTTTTCCCTCCTATTTTCTTGGGATGCTAAACGCGCGAATATTGTCCGAAACCGAATCCTATACCGCCATCATCATCGTGATCATTGTAATATTACATTGTATGCAACTTAATAAGAATGAGGAGAGGAATTTCACGATTTTTCTTCTTTCTGTTCGGCTGTTCGCTGGGAATATCGTTCTTTTATTCTGTATATGTGTGTGTGTGTGTTTATTTCTTATTAGTTTTCATCATTAGTTGAATCTTCTTTTTCTTTTTCTTCTTCTTCTTCGTCTTCGTCTTCGTCTTGGTCGGATTCTTGGTTCCAATACTTGTTCCCAATACTTTATTATTAGTTTGCCTATGTGTGCTTTTATTATTATTATTATTATTATTATTGTCATTCTGGTTCAGTTCTTGTTCTTATTCGTCGTCTTCATTTTCTCATTCTTGGTCTGTGTTGTTCAAGTAATTTATCCGCTTTAATCAATTAGAGCGAAATACCACCACCCAAGCTACTCCTCTCTCTCTCTCTCTCGCTCTTTTTCTCTTTCTCTTTTTGCATTTTCAAATGCACCAACGCCAACATTGCATGGCGTCTACATTGATTGATCCAAGAATACCATGGAATCATTGGGTTTAATAATAATAATAATAATAATCTTCTGTACGCCACCAATGTCTTGTCTCTGGTGGTTTCCGAAACGGAGACATAATGTCAAGTCAAAGATGCAGAAGCAATGGGACCAGACTGATCACTGGGGGGCAGCACAGAACCGAGGATTGTAGGGGAGATGAAGGAACAAGTGGAACCCAAAAAAATTGATTCCGACATGTCTTTTGGATCGATCGTTTGGATGTCTTTCTTTTTTTCTTTTTTTCGCTTCATTTTCGTTGGTTGGTCAGTTCGAAACAAATCGGAAAATGAAAGTTTTGAAATCGAAATCAATCACACACATCCTGTTCAGTGAGAGAGAAAGAGAGAGAGAGAGAGAGAGAAAGAGAGAGAGGGGCGAAACAAAAATCTTAATTTTAAACGATTGATTCGATTTTAATGTTTTTTTCGCCTTTCCTCGAGTTCCAGCTCCTTTTGCTTTCACTTGATTCTGATTGATTTTGTAGCGAATTTTCGCCCACAATTTTCACTATTTTTTTCTAAAATCATTTCCCGGGTCTTTCACTGGGGAGGCGACACTACCGTTGACCATGGTTAAAAAAACTAATAATAAAATCCACTACAATACCCAGATGCGTGGGTATGTGTGGGCGCTGTAAAATTAATCGAAAAAAAACCGAAAACCAAAGACCGTGCCGCCAGACGCAGCGATTGATTGAATGAAAAATTTCCGGTAATTTCTTCATTATTATTACCAAGCTTGGCGCCATAGTTTTGGCTTACCATCCAACCAACTATAGCAGTTTTGGCGGGAATTCGGTTTTGATGAATGATTTTTTTTCCATTTTGGTCCAATATCCTACCATCACCACCACCGCTTGGTGGCCTGGTGGGTTTCGATTGTCGCGATGCAATCCAGCCGCGAAGACGAGAGGAGAAAAAAAATCCAAATTCATTCTTTATTTGCATAAAATACAAATATTTACACTTTATGGTTTCTTCTTCTCTCGGAAGCTTTCGGTTTTTTTTTCTTTGCGCTGTCAATCTGGGTCCAGGATAAATGAATGAATGAATGAACGAGCAAAATTTGGAGAGATTTTTTTCTGGCGCCCGTTGTTGCCCGAATAAAAAAATACCGGATCGTGAACCCGCATCAACGGGTATGGTGGTGAAAATGTTAATCAATTTTTTCTTTCGTCGGGAAAATATTGTACAGTGCCTGGTGTAGGTGCGATGCAACATTAACGAAAAAAAAGTGATAATATTTGAAATTGAAATTTTGTTCCAAAATGTGCGAGCATTCCATAAAAAATAAACATTCTTTTTCTCCTCCACCACCACCCCACGATTCGATTTGACACACCCGGACAGAGTGAGAGAAAATTGATCATAAATTTTGATTTTCTCCAATCTTTTCCTTTCCCCCTATCCGGACCATCGTGTTCCGTTAACACGTTTAGATTGTTATTCTGTATTCTGGAACGAAAATTTATTATTATGAAAAATGAATTTTTCTTTTTCGACACAAGTTTTCCTGGATTCTCGAGGAATTTCTCCAGTTTCTTATGTTGAACGAACCGAACGAAAAATAAGAATAAGAATCTAATCATCAAAATACTTAACACTTTCGTTAGTTTATTGCAGTAGTTCGGTAGTTGCAAGAATGTATTCCTTGTCACAAAGTTATTCTTATTCTTCTTCGGCACATCAACATCAAAGTGTTAAGAAACAATAGCAATAATATCGAACAATCAACTAGAAATAAGAATGCTCAGCTTGGAAACTAGAATAAGATGAAGAAGTACAAGAAGATTCTTTATCAAAGCATCTTATAAATTCTGGCTTTTCTATTTTTTTTTTATATTCTGAAGTTCGGTTCACAACCCAGAAGCGGAAGAGAATCCAACAACAACGATGATACAACAATGAATTTTTGTTTTTTTAATTTATTTGTCATTTTTTCTCGCCTTTATTCAATTCAATTCTTTTGGGTTCATTGTTCGCGCCCAATAAAGTCTGGTGCTGAAGCTCTCAACAATTGTTGTTGTATCGAAGCGATTCAAACCAGAATCAAAAGGAAAACAATATCAATGCCGGTGGTGATGTTGATCACAAGCCTTTCGGTATCCCCGGGTTTCCTTGTATTTTATTCGGTTTGTTTGAAAACAATAAATATTTCATTTCATTTTTTCCGACTATAATCTTGGTTGTTTGCTACTATGTTGCTGTGATTTGTTCATTATTTATCTGGTTGTGCGGGCGTTAGAAAGTAATCTAGATCGATTCTGGAAATCAAAAGCAATTGTTCAAGTTTTGTTTTTCTCCGTACTCTGGTCGCACAGATATTGTTTTCGGTTATTTCGGGTGTTCAGCAATCAGTTTTGGGTATTGTTTGTTCGTTTCTTCCTGTTTCGATTTGATTGTCGGACAAATTTGTTTCTGTTATGTTTTCCGCGATTTTTTCTCTTCTTGCGAGTCTAAACAACCGATGAAAGATGGAATGGATCTTTGGCTCTGGAAATTAAGATTCGAAAATTGCCAAGTACTCTATCAAAAGCGAGAAAAATACTAGGATCCGATCTTTTTCCTTTCTTCACTTCGGTTTCTGGATACTGCCGATCCACTGATACACACAAACACACGCCCAGAATTCAGGCCAAATAGTTGGTTTGGTGAGTATGGATGTATGTATGTATTTTGTTTCTCTCCGACAAATTTTTCCGTATTTCTCGGGTAAAAAATGAACAGAACCAGATAGTGAGAGAGAGAGAGAAAGAAACTCGCACACACACGAGAATCGTGATTTAAAATTTAATAAGGCTTCCCAAGCTTTGTCTTCCATTTCATCATACACTGGTTCACTTTCCAGATCATGTTCCGGGGGTTGATAGTGGATTTCCTCCGGTTTTCCGTTGAACTCCCGAATTCGGGCTGGAAAAAATCGAAATCTAACCCCTGGAAACATGGTGAAGAGAAAAGAATTTTCGTGCAAACAAAACAAAACTTTGACCAACTTCCCATTTCCCGGATAAAATTTAGAAACGAAATTCGCAGCGAACAAAAATTCTGCTGCTGTGATGAGGGTGATGATGGTGGCGGACGCGGCAACAGCAGCAGGCAGATTTTTCCATTCATTCAGATTGAAGATTTCCAATCGCAAACAAATCAAATTAAATCCATAAATATATTGGGCACTCTTTGTCAGAATCTTGGAGAATCTGGGTTGGATTCTGTTTTTTTTTGTTGTTTTTGTTGGTGTTGTTGCCTTTTCCGTCCGGCAATCGATCCAACAGCAGCAGTTGGAACTTCAGAAAAAAACGGCGCGACCAGTCCGGCCCCTTCCATCAGCAAATATGGTGAATCACCATCATTCATAATGATTATTGTGATTATTATTATTATTATTATCATCGCTCCGACCGAATCCAAGGATCCAAGGATGTTCTGGAACCAGAAAAAAAGAACAAAACATCGTTCTAAGATTAAATGACAAGCTTTTCTTTGCTCGTTGTTTTCCTTGCTGCCGTTTGTTCTAGTTGGTTCGTGTGCCCCAAGTTTTGATAAAAAGTCCGAGAAAAGAAACGAAAATTTCGAAAATTTTGAATTATGATCCGTCGAATGATTCCTAGTCCCAGTGTGTGTGCGTCTGTGTTGAAAGCTGCCCCTAAAACCTTAAAGAAAAACTGATGGCGCCATCGAGAATCCATCGAGAGAGGGAAGAGCAGAATAAAAAGAAGAGAGAAAGGCCTCGAGAATAGGGTGCCATTAAATTTGAAATTTTTTCCGCTGCCTTTTTCCCAACACAACATTTGATTTCGCACCCAAAGCCAGTTTCCATATATTTTTTTTTGTTGGTGTTCCAAATTCTTTGATGATAAATATTTGCAAGTTTCCGATGCTCTGGTCATGCTGTGATTGCTTTTGGCTGCTGTCGCTGTTGTTGTCGTGCGGTTCGGTTGCCCGTTCGCTCGGAACGTCAAAATTAGAATTTTCACCTATTCCCGCGAAAATATGAATGAATTTTTCCAGGTGGCAGCACCTTGAAAAAAAATCCGCGGGTATTTTCACCGAAGAATGAAAGAAAAGCGGACAAAAAATCATTTCGCATCAATTGTTATCATCAACGGTCGGTGGATTTTCGATCTGCATTCGGGCTGTGTTGTTGATGGTGGTGGTTGTGATGTTTGTGATCGATTCTGTCTGTCTGTCTCTCTCTTTCTCCCTCTCTCGCACTCTGATATTAGATCTACATCCGATTTTTTTCTGCTTTTCCGCGAAGCTTCATTGAATCCATGCATCGAGTGGTTATAATGCAGGCAGCCCAAAGTTTTTCTGGTTTTGATATTCTGTAGGACAACAAGAAAAAAACAAGCTAGAGAATATAATGGAATCATGGTGAATTCAATTCAATCCAATTTGAATTCAATGTGTGTGTGTGTGTGTGCCAAAGTTCCAGTGAAGAAAGTGAGATCAAGTGAGATGAAGAAAAAACATTCCAAAGCAAACAAAACCAAGACAAAAAAACAGAAGTTTTGGTC
This sequence comes from Amerodectes protonotaria, assembly GCA_025882695.1. NCBI lineage: Eukaryota > Metazoa > Arthropoda > Arachnida > Sarcoptiformes > Proctophyllodidae > Amerodectes > Amerodectes protonotaria. Next base: position 36,225 of record JAOZJS010000268.1, on the reverse strand, counting down.
GGATTTCTTGTTTTTTTCTTCTCGTTTCTCTTTCCAGTTGTCTTTGTCGCTGTCGTTGTTTTTGGTTTAAGTTGATGTTGTTGTTGTTTGTTGAATGTTTGTTTTTGAAAATTGGGTTCCAAGTTTTCTTGAAATTCCTGCCAATCTTCTTGTAGTGTATCTCTGGTCCATCTCTTGTTGTTGGATTCTGAATTGAACCAAACACTCAGATGCCGCCGAAACGCACTCGCATTCACCCAAGCTAACTGAGAAATTGGATCAGATCTCACACGATTCGAATGTTATTCTTTCTTTCAAAAAAAAAGATTTTTCATTCAGGCTGTTTCATTATCCCCGGGAAAAAGACCCAGAATTTCCAAGAATTTTAATTTTGAATTCTGGTCCAAGTTTCCTGGTTTGCTGTGTCCACCTGAGAATTCTCCTTACGCTCACACACGAATAATTTCAACCATTTACAGGCCATCTCATACAAAGGTCCAATTTGTTCGGATTCCAAAGCTGCTGATGATTGTTGTTTATTGTCACTTGAAGCTATAATAATAATTTTTCTAGGTGTTTTCAACGAGGAATTTATTTCTGCTCTCGTTTCGATCATCATCGTCGATCTTGGCCGCGATAGAGGAGCGATTATTTGGCGCGCACACCATGAAATTATGCTTTCATGACGCTACTAGATCCAATTCAAGATTCTGCTTGTTCCAACTTCCATTCGGTTTTAATGGCCACATAAACTTTTTCTTAGTTTTTCTTTCGTGGATAACTTTTCCTCAAACATTAGATGTAGTAAATATAGAATATAGAATGTTACTGGATCAAGCTAAAACTGGAACACACGCACACTTATTATAAACAATTTAGTTTTCTGGCCATTAATATTAGCAATATTTTCTATGTTCCAATAACCAAAAAAATGTGTGTTACTGCCCGAGAAAGTAGTATATATTGATTATTGGCGCCTCGATTGATGCGATCGGTGTGACGCCCGATCAGCTAGAATCCTCTAGAAGCCATGGCCACCCATCAACAAGCTAACACATTGTATCCGAAAATATAGATGATGATGGCAATTGGTAACTTTTCACTTAAATATTAAGTGAATGTCTATGTTAACTGTTTTCGTGGCCCTTATTTATATTTATCTTTATTTCCTTTGATACATTTTATTTTTATGGTTTTTTCCTCGCGCTTACCCAAAAAAGAGCTGCATTTTTTTTGAATTCATTCCCTTCACAGAGTGTGTTACACACTCGGAAAGGGGGCATTCAGATTTTTAGGGGGCATTCACATAGAATGAACCAAACCACAAAACGGAAGTCCCGTTTTTCCAAGCTCTTTTTTTTAATTGCCAAAGCAATCAAGTATTGCTTCCCTCTGAAAGTTTTCCCTTCTGAAAATGGACATGGAGATCATTTGATAAATGATTGAATGAATGTCCGTTGCCGAACTCTTGGATACCAGAAAAAAGAGACATAGAGGTAGAGATAGAATGAGATTGGAAAGTGAAGTTCTCAGAAGGCCGTAGATATTTCATATTTGGGCTTATAGTTTGAACAAGATTTTATTATTCGGTCAGTATGTTATGGAAGATCCATCAAAATGTGTTGGAACACAACCACCACCAGCAACAGCAGCTCTAACCAACCGAACAAGCAGGCTCAGTTGGAGCCAGGCACCAAACTCGAGAATACGTGCCCTAAATATCCAGCCACATTAATCCAATTAATAAATAATTTAATACGATTGTATTGAAAGGGGAAAGATGGATGGATAGAAAGTGGTTGGATTTACGCTTTTGTTTTGTGCTGCAATATTTATCAACCAGTTTTTGTTAGTTTATGTTCCATCATCACAAGTATTTTGACTGCCTACAACAGGAAAAAATTGTTGTTATTATTATTGCTTATCGAAGGAGAATTCCCGGGTTCCGAAATCCTCGGGTTTGGCGCCATCGTTTTGGAAGAACCAAGAATAAAGAGGAGAAAAATGATGATAAATTGTTACAACAACTACATGGCAAACATGCAGAAAAAAGAAACATGGGAAAACCTGGGAAAATGAAAATGAATTGATGACTGGCCCTTTGGTTTTCGTGTTTCAAGTCTTCCAACGTCCGACCCCTTGATTCTGGACGCTCAAGTTGGCTTCTCTTGTTTCTCTTGAATTACAACTTGGTTGTTCGCAGTGTTGACAATTATCAGATTATGCAATGAAACTAGGGAAAGATCTAGGCGCGATCAATCCAGAATTCAGATCCATCATTTGGAATAAATATTATTTGAAATGGATAGATTTTTTTCGTCTGGCGCACACCCAATACAAATAGTACTAGAACCAGAATTAAGAACTAGAATCTTCTGGCATCAGAACCTGATTGCTTCCCTTGCTCTGGTCATCCCAATACACATCAATTGATTATAGAATAATGATCATTCCATCACATCCATGGTTGATGATGATGAAACGACCCACTTGCACTTTGGCCCGGGTTCAATCTACAGGGTGTTGTGCGTTCCCTGGTCCCTGAAGATTACTCCAAGAGTGATTATTTACACCAACAACATCGACAACAATTGTCAAAGATGGTTCACTGTTTGCGGAATTATAGTAATGAGGTAAATAAATGTAGTGTTCCATAATGCGTTTGTGTGTGTGTGTTATTATTTGTCAAGTCAATTTTAATTTACAGTTTCCTTCAGCCAAATGTTACATAATTCAATTATATAATAAATATGTTGTTGAACCTAGAGCTCTACTTCTTGAAACACGGCATTGGATTTTCCATCGTTGTATCCTTCTGTGTGTGTGTGGGTGATGTAAAACAACAACGAATTCCTCTTCTGGTGAACCCATGAAACCAGATTCTTTTTATCCTGGGTCCCTCTCTCTCTCTCTCTCTTTCTCTCTTCGTTTGTCTCACTTCAGGATTCTCTTATTCTTCAGCTTCGTATGCATTGAAGCATTAGGGTTCATTTAAGAGCTGTATGTGTTTGTGTGTGTTCATCAAGCCATGTCGGATTCTCTCGGTCTGTTTCTGTTGCTTTTGTTTTCACGGCGAAAACATTTTCAATGTTCTCCTCTTGTTGTTACCATTGATGGTGATGATGAAGAACAAGAAGATGAAGGAAGAATTTTTTTTTTTAGAAATTAATGGAGTTCTACTTTTCACTTTTCTCTCTCCCTCTATCTTTCTCTTCGTTTGTCGATTATGTGTGTGCCGGGACCTTGTTTCCTGGTTTTCATGGAATCCGACCATACAATACCCGGACGGAACCCGACTTTATACCAACTGCATATATGCCACGATATTCGTTCAGTTTTAGCATTAAATCCATCTTGTCTGAGCGGCGAAAAAAATGGATTTATCGATTTTGATCCAAAAAAAAGAGAAGCCAGAACCTGGCCCTCTCTATTCTATTTCCATCTTGTTTTCTCTTCATTTCGTTCATCCTATACTTTAATTTCGAAAGCTTCGATGATAATAACTGGCCGCTAAGCCGATAACTTCTAAATGCGATTCGATGGTGATTCGTTTTTTTGTCGGTTATTTACACCCAAAACACACACACGCACACAAGCCGGATTTCGGCTTTTCCATTTCCGTTTTTCTCTCTCGCTCTCTCTCTCTCCCTCCCTTTCCTTTTTCTGGTGTCTAATCGCGCAAAAATAAGTTCTCGAAATGATAAATATTATTTAAGAATTGTTACATTTTTTTTGTTCACTGTATTTCATTGCAAAAATAAGTCGATTTAAGCATTCACGCTTATTCCGCGTTCCTCGTTGATTTAATTCTTTGGTCTAAAGTCTGAATGATGATAATCCCGACATCCCCAAACAGAAAAACTATCAAGCTAGAGAGATAGACAGCAAGAGAGAGAATGAAATTAATGGAAAGAGGTTTTTCTGTTGGTTGGTTTTAATCATTTTTGGATTGAGTTCATGCACACACGCCCAAATTCTATTTCATTACATTCTCATTCCACGATTTGCGCGTCGATTAAAATGATAGCCGTTAATGAGAATCATTATTATTTCCGTTTTGCGGCTTACTCGCATACAATATACATGTTTGCCCATTTGGCCAAATCACAATGAACAAATCAGAGAGAGGAATACACCTTCTTATACTGTTTATAGTGCGTCTCGTCATCTGGTCGAATGCTCACTGGACCAATCAGGGAGAGAAATACACCTTCTTCTACTGTTTAGCTGAAATGCGCTTGGTGGGCTGCACCAAAAATGTTTGAAGATGCACCCTTTTATGCTGTTTATAGTGTGCCTCGTCATCATTTCAAATCATCACATTGGACCAATCAGAGAAGAATACAGCTTCTTCTACTGTTTATAGTGTGTCTAGTCATCAAGTCAAATCATCACATTGGACCAATCATAGAGAGAAATACACCTTCTTCTGCTGTTTAGCTGAAATGCGCTTGGTGGGCCGCACCAAAAATGTTTGATGGGACGCACGCGGTGTCGTTATCAAGTCAAATCATCACACCAGACCAATCAGAGAGAGAGAGAGAAATACAGCTTCTTCTCCTATTTATAGTAAGTCTCGTCATCAGGTCAAATCATCACATTGGACCAATCAGAGGGGAAAACTGTTCTTATAGGCGTCAAACATGCACAGACAAAAGCAAAAAGGGCTGGCTGTACGGCTACCGATTCCGGTGAACAAACCGGAAGATCCCACTTAATAGAATTAGATAAGGCACACGGTTCTTTTTGGGTGGACGCTGATGAAAAAGATGGAGATGGAGCAAGAGAAGATGATGAAGATGGAATAAAAAGCAAACGATTGAACCATTTTTTTCTGGGGCAGTTTGCTGAAGTACGACAGTCAAACATGGACCTTAAAAACAAGAAGAAAATGAACGAAGAATAAGATAGGGAGAGCCAAAAAGCAAAAAAGAAAAAGATAGTAATAAGAAAGTAGGAAAGAAAAGTAAATGACAACCATTGGACCGTTGAACATCTTGAGAACAACCAGAGAACGAAGATGGATCGGTTTTTTCTTGAGGTTGTCGTCGTCCTCCTCCTCCTCATCCTCGTATTTTCGGTCCTTGTTCCTGTATTCGTTTCATATATTAGTCATCTCATCTTGATGCTTGATTCTCTCTGGCTCCCAACACAGCAGAACTTTGTCGGGAGCCATAGAGAGTACGTTTTCCTACTACCAGTTTCACTGCTTTAAATAATTGGATAATTATTCTTTAGTTTTTCATCACCATCACTATAGGCATCATTATTATTATTATTATTATTGATAGGGCGTTTCGATTTAATTTTCTGCCTCAATACAGAATGACGCCCAACATCATCAAATAAATGGCTTCAATTTTACTAGCCATCTCTATTCTGATCTGGTAATCATCACAGTCGCGCTAGACAGACACTCAGACAGATAAAGTAAGACTTGAATAACAATTAGCGGAAAAGATAAAGACAAAAACTATGCATTTCCGGAAATCCAAAAACTAGGCGAATCGGAATTTTGTCACCGGACCACACACACACAAACTATCCACCTTCTTTGATGGATAGTGTGTTGTCTACTAGGGATCTTTGGATCAATTATTTGTAAAGGTTTTCCGTTCGGGAAATCCGCGAATCACTCTCTCTTTCTGCTTTTGCATGCGCTTTGCGTTTTGATTACCCCAAAAGACACACCCACCACCCGAATATTGATCATTTGTTATTGGAAAGATCAATGAAAACCATAAATAATAATAATTCAGAACCAGAACACGAAGAAGAAAAGCTTTACGAATGAAAATATATCATGAATAACGGATCGGATTTGATTTGTGTGCTCGCCATTCATTTCCAAGTATTGATTTCTGCAAAAAAGAGAGTAAAAGATGAAAAAAAGTTCAGATTCATATTCAATATTCAAATGAATAAATGAAATGAGCAAAACGATTCCCGAGCATCGATTCAAATTCTCTGTTTGGCCATGGTGCCCATGTTTGTGTTGTTGTTTGCTAATGGTGGCCAACAATGACATGATTATCATCTTGCTTTGAATTTTATTACAATTTAAACTTCTAATATTGAGCTAGTTATTGGAGTTAGCAAAGCAGAGCAGGTCCGGAATCCTGGATCAATGTTCCCGGATAGAGTGATGAATGCTAAAGGCTCGTTTGAGGGTATGTTGGTGTGTTTCCACGTTTAAATGAATTAGAAGAATTCATTAAAAATTTTACAGCGTCGATAAGCGAGTGCGAGGGGTGTGATCTTGACAGATTTTCCTTTTATTCCAAATTCTCATTTTGGAACACCGTTTTTGAAATAACTGTGTAAGTGTGTGAGTTTGTAATTCTCATTCATATTGTTCCATTTGGAAACAATAAAAATCTGAATAGATGAACAAGCATCACCAATTTGGCAATACAGCATCAGAGAGCGTTTGATAATAGCAAAATGGTCCGGTTGGACCATTTTCCCTGGATTCTTCGCACACGGGAACCAGGGAAAAAGGCGCGAGTTTTTATTCAGAAAAAAACGACAACAAAATAGAACAATTATAATTATTCTCATTGCTAAATCAGATTTGCGTTAATTAGATTTAACACTCTGGGAGGAGACTTTGTGCACTTGAAAGCCAAAATGTATTGCGATTGTGTTGAACAAACGTCTCTTGTTGGGCCCAAAATCGCCAGATTCCAAAAGGATTCTCGAAGATTCTGGGCTATCAAGGCCAAGCAAGGACATAGACCAACGACTACCCGGATCTAGTAGTAATCAATCATTGAATTCAATGAAAAATCAATATCGAATTTTGTGGGGGATTAGGAAAAAAATAGATTTACAATTGTCGGATAAATCCCACTGAATCCGGTTGAATCCTTATCGAATCACCTTGTTCCGGTGCAAACAACATTGTTGTTGTTCCATGGAGAATATAATCGATTATCTAGCTGGGTTCATTTTTTTTCTCGTCCGGGATCTACCTCCAGGACAGTCCGGGTGTATTTTGTTCCCCTGTTGTCCGGAAACATCCCAACACAGATTAATCACACATACACACACCAGAAAAGCGCTCTGGGGGCCATAAGTAAGTTCTTGGGTTGCTTGCTTGCCAGTATTGTGTGCGTGTGTGTTCCAAGCAACATTGAAATGAAACACAGGAAAATAAAAGTGTTAAGCTGGCAATTTTCTTGCCATTTTTCTTCTTCTGGTTGTTGTTTCTTTCTTTGTCCAGGAAGATAAGCTACCAAGACATTCTTATTCTTGTTATTATTATTATTATTATTATTAGTGAAGGTCCGCAGATATCGGAATAAAGAATCCTGGAATGCTGATGCCACCATCCTGGCTACTGTTGGCGATACTTATTGAGATTAAAAAAGCATTTACAACTATCCAAGCTCTCTCTCTCTCTTTCACTCTCTTATATTCTGTTGTTATTGTTCAAGCTCTTGTTGTTATCATTCTTGTTGTATCTTACAACAAGAAATTCCAGAGAATCATGGTTTTGATCGAGATCCAACAACATTGAATATGACATGTCCAACAACGGACCATTGTCCGAATTAAATTGGGCGTATTCACTGCCCTTTGCGGATGTGCCTGTTTTTTTTCATTCGCTGATAATCGTATATTCTTTCTCTGTCTCTGATAATTGCTCCATTCTTTCTCTCTCCCATCTTGCGATCCCCCTCCTTACTGCATTCTATACAATCATCATATTGTGCTTGAATAAAGTCAATCAAAATTGTCCAGAACCAACCAGTGCCCTAATGCCCTGATTCACATCGGGCGCCCAAGTCAATTTTGCAATGGTAGATTCGTTTATTTTTTTTGAATGGGCATTCGAAAAACTTTTCCATCAGTAGATGCGATATCTGTTTTATCTATGGGTTTTCGGTGCGATTTCCTCTCCTCACTTTGAAACGATTCTTTCTTATCGGAGGATTTCGTTGGTCTTAAAAGTTTCCAATCGGGCCAATTTACACATTATGTGGCATTTTTTTGGGTCCGTTTTTTTTAAAAAAAAGGCCAGAAATTAGTTTCAAAGTTTATTTTTGTTGAATCCTACGGTTTAAATTAATTATCGTTCCATCTCAGAGCGGAATCATCATCATGATCCACCGCCAAGCACCAGAACCAGACGAAGAATCGTCATGCGCGCCTAACTTTTTCAAAAAAAAGAGCGGCAGCACTAGCGGCGGCTATATAGTGGCCCTCCTCCATTGCCGATCGCACGCAGCGCTTGCAGCACACAAAAGCCATGCTCTTTGGACATAGCTTTTATGAATGGCCGTTGAATTATGCAGAGTCACGCTGACGCCACTGTTTTCGCTGTTGTTGTTTGTTGTTGTCTCTGTCAAAGTGTGTGTGTTCGTGTGCCGGTGTTTTATTTTGTTTTCAATTCTGGTTGCTCTTATCCTCTATTTTTCTGGAACAGAATCAATAAATTCTATTCGACATCATCATTGAATTAGTGAAAAAAAGAAACATCAACCAAATTGATCATGTTTCGAAATCAATACGACAACGATGTGACAACCTGGTCACCACAGGGCCGTCTACATCAGGTTGAATATGCTATGGAAGCTGTCAAACAAGGATCCACCGCTATCGGATTGAAAAATAAAGATAGCTATTCGATTTTGGTTGCTCTAAAACGTTCAGCATATGAATTGACTTCATACCAGAAAAAATTGATCCAAGTTGATGATCATATCGGTGTGGCCATTGCCGGATTAACAGCTGATGGTCGTATTTTGACAAGATACATGCGAAACGAATGTCTCAATGAACGTTATACTCATGAACAGCCATTATTGTTGAATCGTTTGATGAGCGATCTTGGATTAAAAATGCAAACCTGTACACAACGTTATGATCGTCGTCCATATGGTGTTGGATTGATTGTAGCTGGATTCGATCACAATGGTCCACATATTTATCAAACATGTCCATCGGCCAATTATTTTGATTGCAAATCAATGGCCATCGGTTCACGTTCTCAATCTGCACGAACCTATCTGGAAAAACATATGGATAAATTTCCTGAATGCAACAAAGATGAGTTGGTTCGTCATGGTTTATTGGCATTGAGAGAATGTCTTCCAAATGATACCAAGCTTACATCGCAAAACGTCGATCTCGGTATCGTTGGCAAGGAAAATGCGTTTCGTATTCTAACCGAAGAAGAAGTTGAACAATATTTAAGCAAATTGACCGATGCAGAAAAATGTGGCAGAAGTACCAAACCAGAAAGACATCCATCAACATCAGCACCAGCAGATCAAAGAGAATCGGACATGGATGTTGATCCAAGAGAACCAAGAGTAGCGGATCCTGCATTGGAAACCCTACCACCAGAATAAACAACCAGAATTTCTAAAATGAGGATTTGATTTGTTTTGTTTTTTTAAAAAAGCAATACGCCCCAGTATATTTGTAATGTTTTTTTAATAATGTAACGCTTTCCTCAAACAAACAAACAACAAAGAAACAATCCCCTTTTGATCCAAAAATAATAAAAAAAAAACATGAAATCCAATTTTTTCCGGTGTAATGTTTCGATTTGAAAAACAAAAATCAGGAAACTTCAAACATAGATGCGATCGTTTCTATATTGATTATCATTATTGTTAGATTCAATATCAGTGTGACGGAGAAGGGGCGTGCACTCGTACTGATTATATTTTAATTATTGCGCAGGTTCGACAAAAAAATCAATTTTACCCAACCGGAACAGCATCAGTGGTTGCTGGTGTCGAACCATTTTTTGATTATGAAAGCTAATCGATTATAATATATAGCCCTAATCAATTAGTATCCAGGATTCTTGTTTTTTCTTGTTCTGGTGGTTATTATTGTTGTGGTTGCTGGGATCGTTCCAGAGAGTGGTGATGCTTGAATCCGTTAGAAAGTATAAGAATAAGAATATGAGCACTATTCAGGCAGAACCCAAAATGCCAACAAGCCACTGTAGATCAGTCACCTTGGCTAGCCTTTGGGATATGAAATAATAATAATAATGATGATGATGATGATGATAATGATGTTCTGCCTTTTGGAATCTCATTTTTGTTCTGGTCAAATCTTTTTTCCAGGATGGTTGTTTGTTGTTTGTAGTCTCAAATTTCAAGTCTAGACCTTATTTCTGAGTAGCTGGTCCATTGAGGATTAGAAATTGGATACTTGCCCGGATCACATTGATAGGCGGCGGTTCAACAAGAATACTCACCAAACATGTACACAGCTTTGGCGGAAATTCCAGCAAAAAAAGCTCAAGCTCTATCTGTAGAATAACTGCGCTACTTAACCATTCAAGATCCATCTCCATGGAAAACATTTTAGGTTAATCTAATTTATTCAGCATCATTCACTGTTAGGCGTGTGTGTGTGTTTGTTACTTATCTGTAATACAAACATATAAAAAATATATAATACAGCAAAACGTGAAGAAGTTTGAAATAATAATAATAATAATAATAATAATAATACTGGAACCTTTTTGGAACAGTGAACAGTTCCGAACAGTGTACCAGAAAAACGGCATCGGAACATTCAGGCATTATTCAGCCAATGGGTGTATTAGATTTTGATGACCTAGCGATTCTTCTCGAGGAATTCTTCGAGAAAAAACAAGAAGAGCTTCTAAACTAAGAAAAATCCTTGTCTAACTTTATAATTTTTCTTTGCTTAGAATGTCTCTTTCTTGGTTCGATTTCTATTCTCTTTTTTTCGGAGCTTTTTCATTCGGTAAACTTTGCCTGGGAGCTTTGTTTGTTGTTTTGTTCCAAATTTTTCCTAGCGCCCACCCGAACCTCCCGAAAAAAATTACGGCTGATTAACCAAATTGAGTTTTTGGATGCTTTTCTTCTTATGCTTCGTCATCACGCCGAAGATGCTAACACTTCTTCCGGCTTCTTGAGCTACTGTTGCTGTTGTTGTCTCAAATTATCCTATCAACACTTATCGTCTTGTTGTCACCATTCACCGGTTCTGGTTTTCCACATCAAAATTAGACTGCAGGAAAGAGTTCAGCCTGAACATGCTGATTCGTTAATGTTTTTTGTTTTCGCCAAAATCATGGATTGGTTTGGTACCAGACAAAAAAAAACGAAAGCTTTCTTGAGGATTTTGTCTCCGAGAAAATACGAACGAAACGCGAACAACCAGAAACAACTTGGAATTTAATGAGATTCTTCAGACCAGCCATTATACATTGCCTATCTCTTATTGTGAGCCTAAGAAACTACCACCGGAATTGCATGTTCGACATTTGGCATTAAAATTCTCGAATGATCACTATCATCTTGGATGTTATCACGAAGCATTGTTGCCAGTCGATTCGGTTGTTTGAGAATCAAATCAGCCAAATGAACAACAACCACAAGGCTAGCAGGTTTTGTTGCCCGACAAACAAAAACTAATTAAGCTTCTGCACACCCCTAAAAACCAGGAGGAAAATAAGAGAATACTTTCAGGATCACCATCATCATCCTGGGGATCATATATAATTGTTCTAACTTGATTTTGTCGACCAAGAACACCGAATAAGCCGACAAACAAACAGACAGTCAGTCAGTCAGTCAGTCAGTCATATTTATCTTTCTCGGTATTCTCCATTTCATTCGTGCTTTGATTCACTGGGTAATGAGTTCCAAAGATATGCTCATTAGGGCATGGCAGAGGATTCTCAAACCCGAAACAATAAAAATAATCAGTCAACATACTTCATCGTTTATGTTCGGTTGGTTAAATTTAGGATTCCCTCCTCGGGATGCTCTATTTTTTTTCTTATTCTCGGGATTCTGTTTCGACAAATTCAAAAATTTCCCTATCTATCCACTAACACACACACACACACGCCTGCACATATTTGCCAGGCTAATCAACGATAATCAGAGAACCAGAAATAATGATAATAATAATAATAATAATTCGACGATTTTGGATTTAATTTTCAAATGAAATTTTTTTTTCGAGAGGAGGACACCAAGCGCCACCAACGGGAAAAAGTGTAATTATTTAATACAATCACAATCATGTATATTTAAAACCAACCCCCAGCTTTGATCACTAGCAGTTAGCACTGGTAGTGTTGGTAAATCTGGGCGGCACTACATTACTGCATGAACGTTAGATCAAACACACTGATGCCCACCTTAGCACAGTTCATTTAGAACAGTGGTTCCCAAAGTGGTCTATATGGACCCCTTGGGGTCTATGGAATCAGGTATCAGGTATCATTATCAGGTGCTAGGGGGTCTACGTGAACAAGGAAAAACAATGCAAAGGGGTCTACGACACAAAAAAGTTTGGGAAACACTGATTTAGAACATTATTGAAAATCATTATTGCTAAACACCGCCCTCAATCAATCAACTCGAAACACTCGAAATTGATTGGCCAATGTTATGATCGAATCGAATTGTTGCATTTTTCCAGTATAAAAGGGGCTGGATTTCGGTAGTTGTTCTTCAAAATTTGGTTTCAAGTTATTTCGATTTCGAAAACTGATTTTGTATGATTATTTCGAAAAAATGACATCATCAACATGGTTCCAAACAGTTTTACCATTGTCATTTTGTTTGCTAATAATTACCGTAACATTAGCAACAATTCCAGCCTTGGCCCAAGTTGGTGTGACTGATTTCACTCCATTGATCATTCATGATGAAGATGTAATTACGGAAAAGCCATCTCCTCTTCACTTAAAATGTGTCGATGTTGCTGAAGACACAATGTCTTATAAAGGTGGCCATGCGATGGTTAGGAATTGTTGTTTGACATTTTATTATTGTGATTGTGTGGCAGACCATTGTGCTACCGATTATAAAGAAGATAAACGTTGTAAAGTAGCTTGTGCTTGTGATGCGATGCATTGTCTTCCGTTTTGTACATTCCAAGTTTGTGATTCTTTACCAGTATCAAATCGTGTACTGGTCACTATTCTCATAATATTAGGCGTATTGGTGGTGTTTGCCATTCTTATGGTGATCTGTATTGTTTGCTATAGAAAACTATCAAAACGCCGGAAGGGTAAAAATTTGATTAAAGCACAGACCAGTGATCTGCATAAGAGGAAAAAAAGTAGCAAAAAGAAACATCCAACAACAAGTAAGTCACGTGTTAACACTACATCAAGAGCTCCGATCAACACGTCAAAATTTGTTCCGTCACCGAAAAAACAGAAAAATGATCAACCAAAGCCATTTGGCAGGAATATATCCCGTAGTATGTTGGAAAAAGCTGTATTGTAACAATCCATCAATTATTTTTTTGTGCCAAATTATTTTCATTTTTTCACTTTTTCGAATATTCACTTTGATTCCGAGAATATTTTGAAAATTTTATTCAACTATTCTAAATTTGTTCAAAGACTTCTGGGCTTTCTGAGGTTTTTGTTGATGAACAGGACCCCCGATGGTCAATAAAATTGACAATATTAAACAAAAACTAGTCGAATCACACCAAACGACTAGAATGAAATTTCTCTTCGGCGTCCGAAAAGACATATCAGACACTTTGACAAGCTTCAGCGATGTTGGTGCACAATCACCGTATAATGTCACCAAATTTCGAAAACCATTGTTCTTGTTCAGATCAAGAACTAGAAGAAAAAACCCTTGTACTACCCTTGTTAGGCTGGTCAATGTTCATGTGGGGTGTGTGTTATGTGTGTTACAGTAAGCTTGTGTGTCATGGATCTTGGCTAAAAGCTTAAATTGGAATGAATATTGTGCAAACATTCATGGTGAGTGTGTGTGTGTGATTGCTAGTCGGTGTTCAAAATGTTGTCAGCCAATTCCATGGCAATGTGTGTGATAAATTGGTCTGGATCCGGGATGGGAGGAAATCTAAGAATCAAGCTACGCCAGAAGTGGGCGTAAAAGCTTGAGGAGGGGTAGGTGGGGGATAGAGTTGGATAAATCTAAAGTAAAACCTAATTCCCAAATCTGAAGCAGAAACCAGTAGAGCAGCGAGAAAAACTTTTACACCAAACTACATCCAGGATACATCCACGAATCATACGAACATCGAGTATTGTTCTTGGTTTTTGGGGTGATCAATAAATGCATTCATACACACACGCACACACACACACACTGGATCTTCGAGTTTCTTCCATTATTATTCTTTACAATAACCCTGGTTCTGGAATCCAGAACGAAATTCCGTTGTTTGCAATGGCTTGATGATGATGGTGTTCGATATGTGTATTGAAAATTATTGATCGCCAAAAATATCGTGAGCCCCAAAGCGACCAGGGGCTTTCATTGAAGAATGGCGAACAAGAACAAGTTACACACCTCTCAGCCTACATTCTTTCCATTTTGCGGAACGTGTTCCAATGGTGTATATGTGTGTGTTAGGCAAAAAAAATAGCGAACAAATCCTGCCAGAGTAATAACAATGAAAAGAAGAAATAATCGATTATCCATTGTGTTGTTACGTTGGTTTTGTTTCTAACTAATCAAAATTTGCATTCATTTGATGCATCACTCTGGATGTGCTGAAGAATCCTGATGCAAACACGTATCCATTCATCAAAACCAGAGCCTTTCTTTTCTCACTAGGAATCGATTGAAAGTTCTAGTTGCTAATTAAATAATTAATGTAACGTATTATGTGGATGTGCGTGCGGGCGGATGTTAGGGATAATTGCCTTTCACAACAATGATGTACGTTGACAGAAAAGCTTGTCTGTCTGTCGATAGGAATTACCGAGTGGATGACCCGCGTTTAGTCTAGACGACGGCTTTTGATCCGATCATACCACACAGGAAATGAGGAAATGAACAACCACAACAACAGCAGCAGCAGAAGAAGAACAAAAGAATCGATCTTCAGGAAAATCGCACAGAATTGATTCTCGGTTAATTTGTTCTTTCATATGTCGCTGAAAATATTTACAGACCATTTGACGATAATGCAATCCGGTAATGCAAGTGTTGCACAACCACAACTCCTTAAGCCAGTGTGTGTATGTGTGTGTGTTTCCATGGGATTCCTCAATATAAATAATAATAATGGCGAAATTGATCCACCACCATAGCAATATAAGTAATATGAATTTGATCGAATTGATTTCGTACCATCCATTGACCTAATTTGGTTCCATTTGACCATAAATTTGCTGATACGCTAGTTTTAGCTGTTGGTCGGTGTTAAAGAGAGGGAGAGAGAAAGAGATTATCCTCGAATAACTTGGCGAAAACATTCCCGGAAAAAGTTTGCGTTCCATTTTTTCGTTCGCTCTCTCTCTCTTTCTCTTTCTCTTTGCCGGACATTGGTTTCCTCTTTTTCCGTTTTGGCGTGTTTTTTCTCAGTGTGCCCTTTCTCCTTGGTTTCTCACACTGACTTTTTGTTCAATAAGGATAAAGTTTCCCTGGAAAAAAGTTGGCCATCAGGCCATTGGTTTGGTTGGACTATAGAACTATGGAAACAAACCAATGGAACACAAAAGTTTCATCTTCATCTTCATTCATTCGTTTAATTTTTCCTCTTGGCTTGAGATTAATTAATATTATCAAGTCCAGAACATTCACAAACACACTCGTGGCCAGCCATGGAATAACAACAGAAACATACAACAAAGAAGAAAAAAAAAGCTACATGGACAAAATGAATGACCTAAGAGTGCTTGGATCCTTGTGTTCCTGTTCTTGTTCTTGTTGTAGTGTGTGTGTGTGTGTATGTATAATCAACATTGTCGTATTTGTATTGTCGTAGTTGGTGTTCCGTTGTCATATCCAATCCAACAACAGCAACATTGACCGAAACCTAGTGTGGTGGGTGTATGCATGGGCATCGTTTATTTTTATTACCAACCATCCATCATAAATATTAAGAAGAATTATATAACAATAGAATCCTGGCGTAGACAGAGAAAGAGAGAAAGGGAGAGAGAGAGAGAGAGAGAGACGACAACAACAATAACCAAAACCAGACCAGAGCGAGAAAAGTGAATCGTGCCACCATTGAAATGGACATTTTCATTGGATACAATAAATTTTCACTTACTTGGTTTGTTTCCGTTACTTGTTATGGGGCGCATTGCCACATAGAGGCAGGATTTTTTTTTTTCAAACTCGCGCGCCTAATGGAGAACACGTGAACCACGCCTAATTTTTATTTTCTATTTTTGCTGAACAAAAAAGAGGGCTGGAAATTTTCTTTCATTCACCATTCATTTCACATTGTGGTTTCAGGTTTGAATTATTGTAAAGGAGGGATTTGAAGAAGCTTGCTGCTGCGTGCATTTCTTATAGGAAGACAGGACCTACAGACAGACAGACAGACAGAGAGACAAACAGTAAGAGAGACTATTACAAAAGGAGAAGGAGGGGAGGAGTAAACTAAAAATGTCAAACGCAAACGCAAAATGGGGAATGAAATATTCAAAATTCTTATTATAGTGAAAGGAAGTGGGACTGTTTGGGCACGAATTGATTAAGATAAAATCAGAAATATTCATCATTAATCAAACCGAACGATGCTGTTTTGCCGATGGTTCCCAGCATGCGGAAGGTTCTTATTCTGGTGTCGTTTTTGGTGGCATAATTCATCAACCACCACCACCACCACCACCGCCATCATCAATGCCACCCAGAAAACAGGAAAAAAACAAACCAGACACGCACAATACTGGTGGCCACATTTGGATCTTGTACAAGACGCCATACAACAACAACAAAGAAAGAAGATCGATCAAAACCAATGAGGATGTGGCGTTCATTCTGGACCAAAGACAACAACTATAACAAAGTTATTATTATTTTGTTTCAATACTAATAATAATCATCATCATCGTCGTAATAACGACAATGATTTTGCTGATCCACGGCTGGTGAAAATCCAAAAATAGACATTATTCCAACAACCGAACAAAAAACAGAGAAAAGCAAAACTTGGCCCCGAAAAAAAGTTTGCTTTTTGGATACAATCATCATCATCATCATCCGAACATCTTTTCCGGGCTTTGTAAGTGTTAGGCTGACAATTATGTGTATCCCCATCATCACCATCGGAATCAATTTGAACGAAGAAAACCGTTCGGCGGCAAAGATGCGATGCAGCACGATGCGTACAGCCAACATCTTACGATTCCGGATTCCAGAATTCGGGAAATTCGAAAGGCAAAAACTTTGCCAAAAAACGAAAAGTAAAAAACAAATCGAAATCGGCCTCCAATCTTTAATAAATGTAATCGTTTCGGGTAATCATCACCATTATTGTTCCAAAATGATTTCGATTTGGAATTTATTGCATTCTGCAAAGGTTTTGGCATTTTGTTTGTTTGTTTTTTTCATGCAACGGTTTTGTAAAAAGTAATTTCCCTTAGTTGAAATTCAGATTATATAACGGTTTGATATTATGTAATGTTAATGTTGGGCGGGGGCTTTAGCCGCGATAAAAACTTTTTACTCTTCATAGGAAACACTTCGCCCCTCCTTAAACACCTTTTTTTAGAAAAAAAAAGATCTATGATCTCGCCCTTTTTTCTGTTTTTTGATTTGAGGCTGTTGATTTATTTTTATTATCATTTTTTTCTGGGCGTAATTTATGTGCGCGTTGTTCTCGTTCCGGAAAAAAACAAAAAACAAATAATATGTCTGTCTGGCTATCTCAGACATTCTTACATATTGGCTGTTATCTTAGGGCACAGAATGCTATGAAAATGAATGAGAATTTTGAGAGAAAACAGGGCGCCATTATTTAAAAATTATTATTATGATGATGATGATCATCATCATCATCATCATTTTAATGATCATCGTGTGAGCATTCAATGGATCCCATTTAGAGTTTTTGATGTGTTTCAGATACAAAGAATAATAATAATAATAATAACGGTTTTTGAATCACAATCAAATGCTTGACTACAAGATGTTTCAGGAACTGGCAACAATGAAAATGGTTTTGCAAATTTTTCGAAATCAAACCATCAAATCAGACCATTGGGGTGGGGCAAATTGATACGGGATTCAGGGATAGACTAAGCTTTGATTGAAACATTGGCTGAATTTTGCAGCAAATCTACGATTTTCCTTGAATCGTTTATCAAGCTCCAAATAATGCCCTAAAATTCCAGACAGAGTAAAACCCCACACGGACCATGGTTGGTCCCAAATGATGGTTGCAAGAGCCAATACCACCTAGGCCAATTATTGCAGCTAAAAATAACAGCCTACACCAAGGCTTATTGGTAACTATGGACTTCGATTAATGAGACAATCATTTTTTTTTCGGTTACGACCGATCCAGGGCCTTCAGGGCCGAGTGTTTGGCCAGACAAAGTATGACAGAAAAACCAAAACTAGGCAACAACAAGATAATGAAGCTAATTTTGTTTTTGAAACCGATTCTGAAAACAGAGACTAGGAAAATAGTTCGACGACTTTTGCGTGTACGTGTTTTTAGCCCGGTATAAAACGATGCATGTCATTTTGTTTATGCAATTCTTATATTCTTCATCTCTTAGTTTGGTAGAAAGTATTCTAATGATACAACAGAAAAAGCTACAAATGGAAATATAACCAAATAGATAAGTAGCTTTGAATAAATCCATTCCATTCATTCATTCTTTTATGAATGGTCTGGTTGGTTGATTCGCGGTTGACTGGGTTTTGTTGCTGTGAATGTCGCCCACAGGAAGCTCGACACAAAATATGAGAAAGCGCACGCTACACACACGCACACACATCAACAGAACAAAAAATCATTAAAAAATAGGCAACAAGAAGGAATTAGAACCAGAAACAACCAACAACTCCCAGAGGGAAAAAGGAGAAAAATAACGAAAAATTAGAAAGGAACGGGGTTGATAAAATGGTGGACCCAGATTCTTCTTTTATGTCATATTCTGTTGTTGTTTGTTGAATAGGGAAACATGGCTTCCAGATACGAGTTCCAGACTGGTGGATACCCCTACGGATACAAAATCTTGTTCTTGTTGTTCTTGTTGAAGAATGTTCGCCTTGAACCGGCCAGTTTATCATCACACAGCGTTTATCATATTCTCTGGGAGGTCTACCATAGCCCGACCGCGGCTCATTGAATCATCTCGGTTCTTTTGTAGCTGCTAGCTTATCCAGCATCTTATTCTTGCTCCTTGCTTTTGGTGACACTCATTAATTTTTTCACTTTTTTTCCGCAGCGTTTGAAAGCGCGCGAATAAATTCAAGATTTGAATTTTTTCACTTTCAGTAGAGTGTTGATGTTTTTTTTTTGCAGAATCTATTCAAAGCGCGAAACAGAGAGAAAGAAAATCCAAACTCTAAAGCTATCTTAGATAATCGACTTTGGTGGCCCTAGCCCATCTTTATCATGGCGCCATCAACTACAACATCATCATCATCATCATCAAACACTGGTGCTAGAATGATTCGCCACAAGAGAAAGGCGAAGATCCATCGTTTTTCTCACACACATCTGGATTTGAATGAATAAATGAATGTGAATGTGAATAGGAGGAATGGAACGGAATGGAATCCAACAACAACAACAACAACAACAACAACAACAACAACAACAACAACAACAACAACAACAACAAAATGAATGACTGAATGAAAATGAAAATTGCATGAGGTTCTGAATGAATCAAGTGTGTGTATATGCTTGTGTCATTCTGGTGTTTTTTCAGCCACGAAGAAATAATAGTAATAAAAAAAAGACAAGTTTCCAAGAAGTAGGCGCCCACGGAAACTGATGTAGGGAATTCATCATCTTAACAAAAGCAAAGAATCACAAGGAATTTTCGGCTTACAAGCAGCTTTGGTCGTATCGGATTTTTTTTCTTTAAGCTCTCCATGTATTTTTTTTTAAAAACTTTCAGGCTTTTCTGTTGTTGTTGTTGTTTTGTCTCAAATTTTTTCGAGGTTCAAAAATCTAATAATCTTTGCGAATAGATAGGAAATCGGAAACCAAAATGATGCCCAATCTCTTGTTGGGCTGTGCGCACGTTACGTATGGCGCCATGTTTCATGGGATTTTTTGTCGGTTATAAGATTTTCTTTATATTCCTAACGGCTCCCTCTCTCAATCTTTCTATGGTTGAGTGATATACTGCTTTGACGACAAATATAGCAGAAAATGATGGGAAAAATGAGAACAAAATTCATTTTTTTCGCATGTCAGCCCAAGAAGAACCCTAAAACATCTGAAAAACTATAAATAATATTCACATTAAATCCAAACTCAAAATCCAGCTTCAGAATACACACACATTATCATCATCATTGAAATGCTATGATTTTGCTCTCGTTTCCATCTTCATCATATTCTTTGGGCTGATGATGATGATTATTACTTTATTATCATTGTGGTCGTTGTTAGATGCACACACAGACACACTTATTCACTCATTTTCTCATTCGTTGTGATGCCAACCAGAATCGTTGGCGGAACATTATGAACAACCGACAAAAAATCAACCAGAAAAATACGGAGAAATGAAAATATGTAAATAAAGTCCACAAGAATAGCAAAGAAAATGGAAAAAAAATAAAACGAACAAACACTTGGAGCCATAAAAAAAATTCTGCACCACATTCTGTACTCGTTATTTCCATATTTTTTTTCTAGTTTTCGTTGTTGTTCTTGGTTGTTTTCCGTCGTGCATATTAAGCTCATTGTCCTCGATTTGCTCGGTGTTCGGTCGGTTTCATGTCGTATCCATGCCGTGATTATGATATTCAGCCACACGCCCACCTTTTGTGACATCCCTGAGAACTGAACGGCCGGCTAGTGTTAATTCTGTGTGTTTAAATTTTTAATGGAAATGAGTTTTTTTTCGCGCCAAACTAGCGAAGTTTCCATTTTTTTTCGTGTGGTTGTGATTGTTTGCGGTTGGTTACGGTTTAATCAAACCTGGCCAGAGAATTACCAGAATTTATGATTAGTTTTTGGATCGTTTTTTTGCATCTAATTAACTGTGATTGTGTCTGAGGGTGTCTGCGGGTGTAGGTGTTTTGATGCAAAGAGAGCGTACATCCCATACCTAAAAGCAAAAATCTTATTACAATGGATCCAGCCTATGATGATGATGATGATGATGATCAACACTCTCTTTACTAAGCTTGAAACAAAAATCAAGTATGTTAATTTTTGTTCCCAAAACAAATCTACCTGAGAACCATGGCAGCAGCATTATCGTTCAGTATCATGGAGACCCAGGAAAAACTCTAATAAATCTAATAAATCGCATCTCCGAATTGAAGAAAAGTTGTCTTTGCCAGCTTCACGCAGCTAGTCGAATTAGCCATGTCCCGATTCGGGACGCAAAAATAATGTTCTCTGGAACAGGCATTTCACTTATTGCCAGACTGATTGGCGTGTTTTCATCAGAATTACATTTACCAAGAAAAAAACAACGGGTAGCAAGCTTGGAAACGAGAGAAGGCAAAAGACCAGGAGAAAAATCCGAGAAAAAAAGAAAGGAAAACGGAATCAGATTTCATGTTAATAGAATTTACGCCATAATTTTCGCTCTCCTGCAGATTTAATAGATTCTTTTGGCGCTTTCCGGCTAAAAAAACCCAAGAAGCAGACGAACAACCAAGAGTCAAAATAGGTTTTCAAGAAGATCCTTCTAGGGGCAATTTTTTTTTGTTTTTCCTCTGGTTTCTTGCTATGCATCTCTTGGTTTTTTTTTCTTGCACCCGAACAAATACAATTAGGAATCTGTTGAAATCTAATTATATCGACTATTTCCCTCTGCTTTCTCCATCTTTTTGGTTGGTGGATGCCGCCAAACAAACAGCGGAAGGCATTCGAAAATTTGCCAATGGTGTGACGTTCAAAAATGTGTGCCATTCATAAACGACGACAGCTCTATTTCGACCCAAAAGTGACACACAACGAAGAATAAAAAGTTTTTCCGCCGCCAACCACCTAATAGCTCTAATAATAATTTTTGTGGTTCCGCATATTCCTCGATGTTCTAGTTCTAGCTAGTTTGAAACATCTAAAGGATTATTCTCAAACAAAATGAGTAGTTCAAATTATGCGGACTGCAGACCATTGCCAGTCGAGACGATAATAGTTTTGGGTTAAACAGTATTTGTGTTCGTATGGAATTCCGGGTCGGTTTACCCAACGGAATATGTATGAACCATGGAACATAGAATACACAATTGCCATGCTAGTAAGAGGAGAAGAATGAATGAACCGAAAAAGGAAGGAAAAAAATAAAAGTTTCATACTTCCAATTAGGCTGATTAATGTGGTATGTGTTTGGTCCCTTAGCGCGAAAGCGGAAATGCTTCCACCATCGGGAAAAATAAAGGTCTTCTGCTCCAGCTCTCTATGCACGGAGAGTTTTACTCAAATACCAAAAGTTTCATGTTATCATTTCAAGCGTATCACTTATACCCGACTGATGTATCGTTTCGTCTCATATTCATCAACATCCTATTTTTTTTTATTCTCTGGATTTAAGTGTTATGCGCTCGCTTTCTCTCTCTTTCTTTTTGTCCGACTACATACAGATTCTCTGGTTTCTGGTCGTCTTGGTTGTTGTCGATGGAACTTGTTTGAGAGAGAAAATTTATTGGTAAACACCATGTTCATGCCATGTGAGCGTTAGTTTTTGGTTAAGCCCTGTTTGCTTGGTTTATATTGGATCACAAGACTCCTGGTTGATCTTGGAACGTGGATTCTTGGAAAACTAGAATATAAGAAAAGTGTGAAAAAAACAAAAACACTAACTAATGATCGCCAAGGATTAACTGACAATCAGGTTTTTCGCTGGTCTTTTTCCTTTTTTTCGGGCTGTCGTTGTTGTTTTATTGGAATTTTATTATCGTCTCTGTCGTTGTCGTCGTCGTACATGTGATTTGTACGGCTCAAGGCTTTGATTTCTTCTTAATTCTTTTGTGAAACTTTTAAACCAGAATTATTATTATTATTATCGTCGTCGCCGTCTTTGTTGTCGTTCCAAGGTGATCGCATTAATACGACCCACGGAAAACGACAACACCGAGACAACAATAAAACTTTTCTGAACCCGAGCATGGTTTGAAATTTTAATTGAAAAAAATATGATGATCCTTGATACAGTGTGATCCGGAAATCCAGTCTCTCCATACATCCAGGTTTGCATGTTCTCTAGATTGTCTTGACACAGATAAGTTTGTTACATAATCTTTTCAACATAATGAAAACACAATTGAGCTCAAAGCTCTGGGTGTTGAGAATCGCGGGTCCACTGGCACGTCAAACATTTTCCCACTATTCTTGGTTGTTGTTTGTTGTTGTTGTTGTTGTTGTCTTCCTCCTTCTTCCCGTTAACGGTTGGATAAACATCTTGATGATGATCCTTTTGACCTCAAAAGACGAAGAAGAATCAACGCATCTTAGCAGTGTATCGCTTTCTTGAAGTTTTTCGCTGGTTCGAGAGATAGAATACAAAAACCGAAAAATAAAAAGTTTCCGCGCTTCGGTTTCGATGATGCGAATGATTGAAGCTGCTAAGTGTGCGTGTGTGGATGTTGGATATTCTTCTGTAACAAAAATTGAGATTTAATCATTTTCGGGCAGCGATCTACGTCAGTCTCTTCTGGATGTTATTTATTATTTATCCCTTGATTTATCGACGCTCGCCAAAGTGTTGTTTAATCTATCCGAACAGCTAGTATCGAACAAATTCGATTAAAACCAACAAAAATAAGCGACAACCACGGCAAAGTCAGGTCTTATTTCGCATCAAATTTCAAAATTCCCGAAAAAAAATGAAAAAAAATTTAGATCCACGACCACACACATTCACCATCCAATGAATTAATTTCCGGATGGTGATGTTCCCAGTCCATAGAACAATGATTTCGGATGAGCGTGGATTTCCGGAAACACATTTTATGTATTCGGTTTGAAGCTCCACGTAGCGGACGACTCGCAAACTTGCACAGTGACAAACGCGCAAAGCAAACTTGTACGCCCCGAAAAACAAATTTTTTTTTAATTATTATCTTGCGCGCGAAGGAGGAGTAGGAGAAAAAGGCGGCCGCTTAAAATTAATTATATGTACTGTTGTGTTTGTGTTCGATTTGTATGGGAAATAGAACAAAGGGGCTGAACAATTTGTGCGCCTTGTATCCTCTCTCCTCCCCCGATCATCATCATTTTTTGGCGCGCATCAAATGGATTCTTGCATTCTTGTTGGACATCACATTTGATCTTTTTGCGTGTTTTTGTTGGTGTTAGAATATGTATGTTTCGATGTGCGTATCCCTATAATTATGATTGTTGGACAAAAAATTATTCGTCGGGTCCCGATTTGGTCCGATTTGTTCCGTTCCGAATGATTTCTGGACTCTGGAATCGTTCAAATCTCGATCGGAATGTGTGCATTTTTTTTTGTCTCGCTTGCTCCCTTATGGTTGCTGCATCCATGATTTATGATTTTACCATCTGAAACTTCAATTTTCAAATGGACATAACCGTCTGATGGTATTTTGTGTGGTACACGATTTGTAGCCAAAATTAAAGTTTGCTCCAGGATCGTGCTTGGAAATGGAACATGAATTTTCATTCGTTGTATAATTAATCGTATGTTTCTTCTTTTTAATTATAGAATCGTTTTATATTCATTTGTCCCGAAATCTGAGCAACAACCAAAACAGCTTGAAGCTTGAATTCTTGTTGTTTTCACAGTTCAGTTGGTTCATTCAATGATTCTTGGCTGATGCTGTGCATTGTCTATCTGGTGGGCCAATTATAATTATTTTTGCATCAGAAGCCAACGAGAAAAAATGCCCAAGATTTTCGGCCAAATTTCCGATTACAATGATAATTATAGTCCGAACATTTAATGAAATCAAATCAAGTCAATGAAGAATGAACCAAAGAAGATTGTTGATGATTGACAAGCTCGTCAACAACAACAAAATCAACCATTTCCAGGATACTACCAGCACTGGCCATCACCACAAGCGCCAAAATGATTGTAGAAAATATCCTTGGAATGGTTGTTTCGGCTTCTCAATCAGTTTTATGTTGTTGATCATCATAATTGTGATATACTTGGCCATATTCGAATGTTTTATTATGCACACTGGTGTGATGGCTTCCAATCCTTATGTATCAGGTAAAGCAAATTTTCTCTTTATTCCATGTCAATCCCCCAGGACACTAATTCAATTGGATTTATAATCAAATCAGCCACACACACACATACACACAATTTTAACAATAATGATGATGAAGATGATCATTATAGCAATTATAGTCGTTTATTCTCTTTGCAAAAGGGGACAAAATCATTACGAACAAGCCACTCCTCCATATCCGTGGTTATCAGAATATCCACATTCACAGTCTTCGAACGATTATTAACCCTAATTTCCATGCAACGATTTAAGTTTGTCGGATGTTTAAGTTCTCTGCATTTTGTTCATATCTTGTCTTGGCAATGAACTCCAGAGTTTCGCTCAACAGTTTTCACGCTTCTCTCACCCCCTTGAATCCATTGAATTAATTCCATCCATTAACTCTTTCTTCACCACTTATTCTTGTTCGGAGGATAATGGACCCCGGGGGTGTGTCCACCTATGCGCACACAATATTACTTAACATTTCAAAATGAAAAAACCTATTTGACTAACTTCTTGGATTTTCTTTATTCTTATTCTTATCCTCTCTATTCTATGCTATCTGCATTTTGGGCCGCTTGTTCGCTTTGCCTCTCACTAATTTTCATTGGTTTTTGATTCACGAAAAGGAATTAAATTACCCGGAAACCAAATTGAAGACCAAACATGTAAGTTAAACCGCGCTACAATCATCGTCATTATCATCATCATTATTATATAGTGATTCAATGGAATTGTTTCTGGCATCTTCTTCCCAAATTTTCTTTTTTCCCGTTTGTTTCGGTTCGGTGTATTCCCTATTGTTTGTTTTCTTGTTTTGTTATTATTACATGTCTACTTGCCCGATTATTTTTATATTCTCTTTCTCTCTCTCGAATTATAATCGGGTATTAGCACCCGAGATTTATGTTGTTCTTGATTTGTATCTGCAATAATTTAGCGACCGCGTCTCTCGTTGTGATTTTCATCTTATTCTTCTTTTATGTTTCTTTTTGTTTTTTTTTTCACACAATTGGTCGGGATTCTGCTGTTGCAACTATTACTTCGACTTGCATGGTTGGTAGTCTATGGTGAAATCAAATCATTGATTGGTGGCCGTGCCGAATTGCCTTGTAATTTAACATTGCCTTCATCCGATGATGCCATACAATTGATATTCTGGCATCGTGGTAACAATACTCGTGTGCCTATCTATACCGTGGATGGACGAGCTTCACAAACATTATTCAATGCAACACATTTTTTAAGTGATATTTTTGCACCAAACCGTGCCGTTTTTGATCTCACCACTAAGCCATCAGTGTTAAGAATCGATCCAGTTTTGGAAACGGATCATAGTGATTATCGTTGTCGTGTGGATTTTCGTTGGGGGCGTACCACAAATTCATTTGTTTCACTTCATGTTATTGGTAAGTGATCTAATTCAAATTTTCCCTACACGCCTATCATTATTCGTTTTATTAGTGCCCCCCAAAAAAATAACCATACGTGATCAACACGGAAACTATGTACATAATTCAACAATCGGCCCATACGATCAACATACGGATGTCATTCTGACTTGTGAATCAAACGGAGGTAAGTTTTCCAGGTCTCGGGAATCCAAATCCAATCCATCCTCACCCGAATCAATAGGTGTTCCGCCTCCCACCTTACAGTGGTACAAAAACGGCGTCATGATGGATGGTTCCTATGTAGTGGGCAACGATGGCCTAGTATCCAATGAGCTAACAGTATACAAATTATCTTCAAATGATCTCTACGACAAATATGTTTGCCAAGCTGGCAATTACAACAGTTCCAATTCTAATCCAATCGAAGCATTCGTTGTTCTAGATATCAATTGTAAGCTTTTTTCATGTTTCATGTTTGTTAAAATTTCATTTGAGATTCCTGCGCATTTATCTCAGTATTACCGATCGATGTGAGAATAATCACCAATCGAAGTCGTTTGATTGCTGGTCGTAAAATTGAAATCAAATGTGAAACTTATGGTTCCAAGCCGGCCGCCATAATTAGATGGTTGCGCAATGATAAACTATTTACACATTCAACGTAAGTAAAAATCATATTCATTTTATACCAGTACTATTTCCGTTTCCGGATTTCCTGTTTCCATAACCAAAACATAGCGAGACATATGAATCCAATCGTACAACAAGTTCAATCACATTGGTTCCAACCATGATGGATAACCAAGCATTGCTGAAATGTCGAGCTTACAATCCACGTATGCTTCCCAAAGGATATTTTGCCACCTCTTCATCACCGACCATGTCCAGTTTGCCCGAATTACCTAAGGATAAATATCTGGAGTCCGTTTGGAAATTGGAAGTACTTTGTAAGTTTGTAAAAACCACTTTTCTTGTTGGCTGCTTGCATCGTTCTCTCTAATTGGAGAAAACAACAGAATGATTTATTGAAAATTAATTATTCAACAACAAACCGACAACAGTTTTCTGGTCGTTGTCGTTGTCGTCGTCTTCGTTGGTTGTTGTCATTGTTATTGTTCCAGTCCGTGGTGATGTGGAACGTTGTAATTGATTGTAATTGATGATTAATTTGACAGAAAAGCGAAAAATAGTGAAACACCACCCGAAAACCCGACAATTAGAAAAAAACAGATAGAATACCCGGGTACGGGAATTACACGGGCCAAGTGCTAATGTGTGATTCGAATCGTTGATTAACCCTTTTGTTATCGTTACCGTTGTTCCATTTTTAATGAAACTTTTGGACACCACAGAGAGAAGAAAAGTTTCTACCGTTTTGTTTGCAACGCTTCACATTCACCTGAATGTCGGTGTTTACCTTGATGAGCTTGCATTCGCGCCATTGTTTTCGGTCGGTCGAAAGTTTCAAGCAACCCTTTCTTTCATTGTTGGTCCGATCTATTTCCAGGTTTTTGGTTTTTCTTGTTTGTTTTTTTTTCTGGTGGATTGTGGCCAGAAACTTGATGACTCAATATCCGACTCTCTCTTGTCAGAACAAGAATCTGGATAGCTTGCGGATGCTGGCGTGTGTGTGTGTGTGTGGCAGAATGTTCCGACATTCCAGTGGCACTTTTGTGATTATAACTTAATCCATCATTATTTTTTTAGTGTCTGTTTATATGTACCAAACACACTATCATGGCGGAATGGTTGTTGTTTTTTGTTACACAGTATCACACACGGATCATAATCGATCATTTTGCCATTCTGATTTTCATTTCAACCATTCTGATTCTGTGCAGAGAATGGTACAATGTTGGAACCTCCCGAAAGAATGGAAACTAGAACCAGCTTCCTACAGGAAGAACCCAAAAGGGTTTATAGTTTACCCCAAAAATTTCACTAGTTCTTCAAGTTTACCCGCACATCCATTATGGCTTATGGTCCATTTTTTCGGGATAACAACAAAACATCTCCAATTCATGATTAATTAGCTGAAATTATCTGCTGCAATTATTAATGATGATCATCATCATGGCCTTGATAGATACAAGTTCTTTGTTGACTATTCTGGTTCTTGGGCTATCTCCGGTAACTTTAGAATCCAAATCCTGAATGATTTTGGGGGAAAACCACCTCCGAAACCGATATGAAACATTGAAAACTAATGCACTCCAAAATATATTGCATTAGACGAGTTAAAAGCAAAAAAAATACTTTCTAGGCTATTCTCTGGCTTGGTTCTGGTTCTCTGCTATTGATATGCCTTTATTAATTTATTTTTTCATCAATTTAAAAAAAAATTCCTCTTCACTTTAGTCCTAGCTTTATCATATTGCTTCTGGAACACACCGAGAATATTTGTTGGTCGATGTAATTTTGGCTTTATTGTGGCTGGTGAATATGCGTGTGTATGTGTATGAGTGCTAGTCGTTGGTCTGGTTTTGATCATCGGAAAATAATAATTTTCTTCTTCAAATCCAGGATTCCGGGACCTATTACTCCTAGTTCAGCAATGTATTTCTGGATAGTAATTTAATTTTCGCTTCCGCCAAACCTATGATACTCTTTCACTGCTATTCCAATAGTTTGTACTTTTTTTCGTTAAAGAAGAAAAGAAAAAATTCAACCTTTTTCTCTGGCCACCACCGCCTCTGCCGCCAAGAGCCATCAATCAACCAATTGACCATGCCCCTGCAATGTTGCTTTCTCTGCATTGCATTTTTCCAATATTTTAGCTTTTTTTTTCTTCTTCGCCTTACTCTCAAGCCTCACATATTTCACCGATGTAAAACAGGCCTAAAGAATAAGTTTCAAAGCATTCAGTGCATTTATGTTGGAGAATGTATGGAACATCTGCTATTACGTAAAAAAGCGGCCAAAGGAAAAAAGTATTATCGTTGTAGTTGTAGTTATTGTTGTTGAAAAGGGACACGAACACTTTTTGCGATTTCTTCGATGCAAAATAAATATGTCCTGGAACAAACTTTTTTCTGGGCTGTTTTAAAAAAAAAATTTTTCGCGCTGCAAAAATTTTCTTTCGCACAATATTCTCAAATTTGTTTTCTTATTCGTTTTTGCCGTAAAAGTTATTGGATTTCAGCCACTTCCTGCCACTATCGGCCAAACTTAAATCCAGACGTGCATTTGTATTGCTAGAGTGTCGGATATTGGGCACTTTCCATCCAGTGGTGGATGGGTTTACCCGGGATTTCATTCTTCTTGGATCGGATATAGTCAACGCGTGCGTTTTATTGGATTTGGTTGATGTCTTCTAAACTTTGAAACTTTTGAGTGAGGTACTTTGGCGAAAAGCCTAGACTACACTTTCAATAGAACGTAGCCCGAAACCAGATTCGGAAGGCAAATGGAGTCAAAATCTCCCGGAGAATCAACACTGTTCGTGAATGATTTTAGCGTTTTGTTCGAAATGTGTCGGCCACGGTTTCCTGAGTGAATTCTCAAAGTGTGCAGACAAAACAAATTTGGAGATGTGATGGTTGTCGTACATCAATCACCGAGACAAACAAAACGTTGACAAAACCAGAAAATGAATGACAATACAAATAAGACCATAATGGTGATGATTGTTCCGACCAAATACGATCCATGTGGCTTTTAGCGGAATAACGATCAGAAAAAGAAATACCAAAAAATAAATATTGAGGGTTTTTTTTGTTTTTTCCCATGATGTTTTTGGTATTGATTTTGATGTGTGAGAATTTTCCGGTTCCAACGACAAATCTCAAAAAAAGCTCAGACACACATACACTTAACAATCAGAACACATTTGCAGCGTTGCAAATACCATCAGCAAAAAAGAACAAAACAAAAGACATCGTACCAAACACTTTCATTCCAGAGCAAGAATAATGGTTTTGGTCTGTGAAAAGTGGGAAAAAGGGCACCATTCACCAGGGTTTTTCAATGTCTCAAATTTCATTTATTTCTTTTTTTTTCGGTCCACGAAAATCTATCCGCAAATATCCGTTAAGTTTCGATTTATTTATTGCCTGTTATAAGCCTTTCCTTTGGATCCGGAGGTGTGTTTGGCAAAGGTTTCGGTACTAGAGCCAAAACAAAAGAATTTGGAGAAAGTGGTTAGCTCTTTCGATTGAAAGACGCGCACAAACGCGTTGTCAATTCGATTTAGATATTTTTTTTTGCTTTTCTTGCTTCTATACCCTACACAAACTAATTCTTTGGGTTACACGATCATTTTTGGTCGCATACAGACATAAACTTTTTCTGTTTTGTTTGTTGGTGGATGCAAAGATACAATTTTCCAAGAATTTTTTGTGCATCATATCATCAGCATCGTTATTATGTATTTATGTAGGAGAAAAATATGAATTATACTTTGTGTATCACAGGAAATGTCTTTTCTTTTTTCGCTTCCTAATCTTCTTCTTTTTTTCTGCTCGAAATGACAGAATATTCCTTAGGCAGACACATCTGAACAGTGATGAAAGTGTGGTAGCAGCAGCGAGAGTAGTAGTTTTTACTTCTTTGGTCTATCCAGCGTGAATCCTGTCATCATCATTCATTCATTCTTCAACCGTCCAACATAGATGGTTACGTAATAAGGATTATGCTTTATAAGATTGTGATTATTATGATTGCTGCTGATGGCTCAAGGATAGAGAGAATCATGGATGGAAAACGAAACGAAGCAGGTCTTAGACAAGAAGGAAACCGGGGGAGGAGACAAAATTTGCCGCCAAAAAAGTGAGGAGAATCGAAGTGAGGCACAGACACACTTGCGAAATAGTTTAATTAAATTTCAACATGGAGAATTGGCTGGGCGCGAAAAAATTAAACCCCACCATCATCATTATTCTGTTATTCCGGGAAACAGTACCCTATGCCGAATGGCGCCGGTCGCATCGCACGTCGTCTTATACTGTACCATGTCCGGGAGGGATGATGAACAATAAGAGAGAGAGAGAGAGAGGAAAAAGAGCTAATGATCAGTGAAAGGATAATAATGATGATGATGATGATCATCATCATCATTTGGAATAATGATTTTTGGGCGTCTTTTATCTTTTCTGTTGTTTTAATACTGGGTCCAGAATTTGTTCCTGCCAGAACGGCGATAAAACTTTTTCATTGACAAAACTTTTGCATTCTTCACTTATTTGTCCATTTTTAATTCAACAATTAAAACTTAATGGTTCTTTTTTTGTCTTGTTTGTCGTGTTATTCGGATCCACAGATAGTCCGTTGGTCCAGCTGAAGATCAGAGAAGCCAGTGATGCCCGAAACCAAAACGAAGAATCATCGGAAGTCTTGAAGCCTGACCGCAAAACCTCACTGCTCTCACCAACAACAACCACGATGATGGGCGTACACCAAACCAAACCAGTGATGGTGATTAACGCTAAAACATCGATCATTATTGAATGTTTTGTTCAAGCTAATCCATCTTTGGTTGATCTGCAAATATTCCATAATTCAACCATCATTCAAATGCATAAACAATTAGGTATGTGTTCTCTCTTTTCTAAGGAAATTCCTCCAACAATTCTATTCTGGATCAATAATTCTAATTATGAACATTATTTGGATCATCTTCTATCCAAGACAATGTTTTGAATAATTTAGAAGTATGCTTATGTAATATTAACCAGAAGACCCTGAGCGTGTGGGGGTTAACAATTGAAACAATTATCAATTGAATTTGGAGGGGTTTTTTTATTGAACTACAATATTCTGTTCCATCGTTTCGGTTCGATTTATTCCAAATTGCTGTCCTGAAGATAAATACAGAACAAATAACACTATAGAAGACGATAATGGCCGTGTTCCAGCCTCTTTCACACTTTCTTGCTTTGCGTTTTTTCAATTTATTGACTATCTTCCAGGGATGCTCAACCTTTTTTACCTCAGCCACAAAGAGTGAAAGGAAGATAGGATGATTGAGAGCGTATGCTCCTCCTTCTTCTCGCTCTGTTTCTGTCGTTCATAGTGACATTAAGACTTTTCCTCCGTTATAACCACAATAGTCTCACGTTTATTTTTCTTTAAAACCAGCCCATCACAAATCATCAATTCATTTTTCTCTGTCTCAATCAGCAATTTTTTTAGTCTTTCTGTCGTTTTTCGAACGAAATGAATTGTGATTGGTTCGCCATCACTCCTCCTACTCCTTCTTCTTGTTCGATTTATGTTGTTACTAGTGCTTTATATTATTTGGCTGCAATGTTACCCCCCACCCATTTGCAAACAAACGGTTGTTCTGCTCATGTTTTTGCTCACGCTTTCATGATTGAGTACGGTGGGGGAAGTTTTAAAAAACTTTGCATAATATGAACTCTTGAACAGGTTTAAACCATACCAAGGCCGCAATAGCTTATGAGCAACGGGTTGGACATCCCTGCTTTATCCTTCCTTTTTGCCTATTTGACCTCATTCGGTCTTGAGAAGAAGCTGTTGGTTCCCGAATCCCCAAACTTGGAAGGTTTTGAAAAACTCTTTGTAATGCCAGATGAGGATAAAGTATTGGTTTAGTGTGCAATTTGGTGTTCATTTGTTTTCCGTTTGCTCTTGTCTTCAATTCTATTATTTGTTTGTTCAATTTGGTTCTGTGTGTGTGTGTTGGTTGAGGCCCAAAACCATCATCACCATCACTCTTGCACTGGGCCAAAGACAAACGAGAACATTAGAACCAATTATCACAATTGAGTTTCATGCGATTCCCTCTATTGACAAGCAAAACAGCGTACGACCATACAGTGGTGATGGTAATAATAATCAACTTCATTGAATTTTCGGTTCAAATTCATTAGAATCGGCGCAGGAACAGAGCCAGATTGGAACAAATAGGTTTTAGAGAAATTCCTACAGATCAGCTCTGCAGAACTCTGGTAACAAACAAAGATGATCCACTAATTGATTTTGATTTTCAAACAAACGAGAAACAGCAGAAATGTAGAATAAAAGTTAGGTATATTCAAACGTGGAAATGTATGGATCGCACCGAATCGCACGAAAGCATTGGCCCGTGCAATTTCTCGTTACCAAAAAAATAAATCTGAAACACAACGACAAATCTTTTTGTCGGTTCAATTTTCAAAGAAACCATTCTAATTTCCCGATACGCCAATATGGTTGTCGTGGTCGTTTTTGTTGTTTTTTGAAGACAACAAAAAGAATTTTCTAAAATGGAATATCGGAAATAGAACAAGCATTGACTTTCCCGGGGTTGTACGGTGTACAATTGTACGATGATGATGTTGGTACGATGGTGTTTTTTTCTTGAATTTTTCTCTCTTTTTGTATCTTCATTAATCTGCCAATCTTGCATGACGACCAAACCAGGCCCAAGAACTTTGAATATTTGGTGAATAAACAGAGTTACGAGGAACGATGATAACGATCCATAGTAACCGTTTTGTTTTGTGTGTGTGTATGTGTGTTGGGTTCCGTTTTCAGGAACCAAAATGACTTTATAATAAGTCATCTATAGTGTCTATCTATCTATCCACCCATCTATTAGATAGATGAGCCTACTTAAATGAGCTGTGACGACACAAATAAACCCAGAAACGGTGTTCCATCAGGATTCTGGAAGGCAACAATAACCAATATAAAAAAGTAGCTAATATACCGGGAAATTCGAGCAGTGAAAAAAAAAGAAACGACTCAGACAAATGGTAATAAGGATATCTTGTGCCCCAACAACAGCAGCAGCAGCAAAGTTCCGCTAAATGCTAAAAAGCGAAAATAGAAAAGAATGAAGAAACAAGAGCACAAGGAAAGATTCATAGTTTTATTCCCAAAGTTCCATTAGAGATTCTGGGCGCCAACAATGGCTGTTTAGGTATGAATGTAAGGGAAGGAGAACGCGAGACACACTGGGAGGAAGAGAGGGAGTAATTTTGAAGCTCCGATAGACGTGAAAGAGACTAAGTCTTTTCAAGTTTTTTTTTCATATTCCGTTCATTCATCTCTTTGCTTTTCCTTTGTGTCTCTCTATTATTTTCGGTGTTTGCTTATTATATTCTCGATATTTTTATCTTTCGAGGAGGACGAGAATAAAAAATAAAAGAGAAGAGAAGAGAAGAAAATAGCGGTATCCCCAGCATTTTCATAGTCTTTGGGCTCAATTAATTCCCGTACATCCACACTCACTCGCACTCGTATCCGTACTGAACGAGCTTTGGTGTATTTCCGGTGAAAAACGTCGAACTTTTTAGAAAAATTGTTTTTTTTTCCTCAAAATTGGTTGCCACGAAAAGTTTGCTGTGGATATGCACCCGTACCCTGGTGCGGTCTTCGCTGTTATTTTGTCCTGGTCCTGTATGTTACCGCGTTCAGGGTTTTTTTCGGGCTCCGATTCCGATTAAGCGCAGGTAATTTTAGAACCAACCGGGCTGCAAGATATCGAATTTACTCAATTTTGGCTTTCGGAACATAAGCTCCGGTTTGGAAGCGAATATTTCCAAAGCTTATGATTACCATCATTAAAATTCATAATCATCACATCATTTGCATCATGGGGTTCAATCTTGGTTCTCGAATTTTGGATTCAATCTGAATGCCAAATGAAAATTTGTAGTGCTTGCAACTTCTCCAGGAACAATCTGGTCTTTTTAAGCGTTTAGCGTAGCAAAAAAAAACTATATTCTCTTAGGAAATTCTCGGTGGCAAAACGAAGAAGCGAATAAGTGCAGAAATTCCGATTGCTGCTCGCACAAGAGGTTCCGCCAAAATGCCGAAATAGAATTTTGAAGCAAAAAAAGAGTAAATCAAGCCTGAATAATTCAATATAAATTGCCATTTTAATTTTATTTGACTTGAAGTACTCTTTCAAGCTGAAGTGAGCGAATCTCTCCCTCTCTTTCTCCTTTTTCTCGGAATGATGGACCAGCGGCACAATTGATTGCTGCAATTGAAAATATTCTCTTTGCCCTTTTTACCCCTTGTCTCGCTCTTTCTCTCTCCTTTTGAACGATCCCGTTCCATTTTCCCTGTTAAGGAGACCAAAGTCTGTTTTTCCTCTGTTCATTTTCTTCATTCTGGCCTGATCTAGGGTTATTTAATCCAAATGGACCAATGAGTCAATTGACTAATTGCCAATTGTCGGGATTTCCGTTTTGTCTCAAGCCAGGCTTGGTGGAATTTTAATTCCCAAACTATAATTTGATCAGGTTCTTCCGGAGTATATCAATCGTCCGATCGTATGTGAGCATGAAAACAATTATAAGGACCAAATGGACCAAAAAATAGAGAAGAATAAATGAATGTAATTAATGATTTGTGTAACATAATGATGACAGTAAGACCGGAATATCGTAACGAGAGAAAACGAAACGAAACAAAAACTAAAAGTAAATCTTTGCTTTTGTTGTTCTTTGTTTTTCTTCTTCTTGTTGTTTTTGGTACATGTCTGCTTGTGTTAATCCCATGAAAAAAATGATTAATTTTTCTGGATCGGTAGCTTTTTGCTGGATCCATAAGAATGATAAAATAAAAACAAAAATAAATGAATTACTATCAACGAACGTCCATCGTTTTGTACAGTGAAGATATGTCGGCGGCGAAATGATGGAATCTGTTCTTGGCAACATACACTATAGTGTACCGCACTCAGGATCCAGGATCATTATCCAACACACACACACACACACACACACACACACACACACACACACACACACACACACACACACACACACACACACACACACACACACACACACACACACACACACACACACACA
>JAOZJS010000267.1:0-50983 GCA_025882695.1 Amerodectes protonotaria | reverse complement strand
CTTCGGTTGGGATGAATGAATCATCTTGGAAAAATTTTTCGAGTAAATCAATTGAAAAAAATAGAGGGATAGGCGGATTTTTGGCTGGTGAATGGTTTTTTTTCAACATCATGCATCATAAACCATATACAATGAGAATTATGAGAATTGTGTGTATAGTAAATGTATCAATTTTTTTTTTGTTCTACTTCTTCTTTATAAGTGTTGTAATTATTATTGCTACATCTACACATTGAAATTATGACAATAGATATTCTTCTGGATAATATAATAATAAAATATGCCAAAGCACATCGTTTTTGTAGCACACAATGTACATTCGTGATGCGTTTTGGTGTCGATGTACCTTTACCATTTGGGCAAACGAACCAGTTAAAACCGAGAAAGAATAATTATAAATTCTGAATTATGTGAATTCTTATTATGAAACTCCTTGACTTGACTTGAGTTGTATCCCTGGAAAAAAAATACCAGACTTGTTTGGGATGAAACCGAATGACCGAATGAAAATTATTAGGAAAAAAGGCTTGATCAGGTGCCCCTTATGAGAGCCAACAGCAGCGCATATCGCAAAGATTATGTATGTGTGTGTTATAATAAAATCGAATCAATTGGACACGAAAAACGATGAAGAATTATATTATCAACAATTCAAAATGCTTCGATCACACTGTGATCTGATGCTGTCGATGATTTTGATGCATTTATTACCCGAAAAGATTAAGAACCTAAGCGCCGATGCTGAACAACGAAGAAGTAAAGAAGTGATGGTTATTATAAATTGTAATATGAAGATTATTATTTGAATTTCATCATTTTCAGCTGGCAACTGGCAACTGGCAAAAGCTGATCATTAAGGAGAAGAAGAAAATCCATGTACTTGTGTGAATGTTTGAATTGTCGATTGCGCCCACATATTTCAGAATCTTTTAACTTTTTCAGAAGTCAATGACGCTGATCACACACATACAGGGCGAACAAGAAGAAGAAGAAAAAGAAGAAGAGAATGCAATTTATTTGCCAAAATCTCACCACCATACACATCCCTTTATTTCTTGTTGAGATTTGGATGTAGGTTGTAGGGGGTTTTTTCGGTTTACCAAAAGCGCTAATAACATGGGTTTATTGCATTAACACACCATCAGCATCGGCTGTGGTGTACATTTTTCTCGGTTGTTGGTGTTACAAAAATCTGCCATCAATGAGCCAAAGTCCATATTTGAAATGTTCAACGTATTCAAATATTTACAGTTTCAAATATAGTTTTTCTCAGAGGAAAATTTCGATTTTGGGGCTTTTGTTTCGTGATTCTTTTTCTTTAACCTGATTGGCGAAGAGGGTATATGGGAAAAAAATTAACCCTTGGGAACCATAACCCTTCTTCAATGTACTGTTATTATTTATTTTTTAAATATAATTCAGAATTAATTTTTGGATTTTCAAAAAAAGAAGAAATTCAAATTGTACGTAAAACCACTGCTGCCATCTAGAATCGAACAGATGAATTTCCATCATTTCGAATAAGGATTATGAATCCCTTTTTTTTTGTTGCATAATGAACCAACCTAACCGATGAAAGTCGAGCATTGTGTTTCTTGGCGGAAGCTTTCTATTACCAAGTCTGGCCAAAGCCATATTTCTTCTGGACATTACTATTCTGAATGCATGCGAATTGTAAGCTTTCAGTTGTAAGGCAATCAAACGAATGGTCTGGATCAGGAAGAAGACGCAACCATCAAAATCGATTGAATCGTATTCAATTTCCATTTCCACAACATATTCATCAGGTACTGAATACTTTTCAACCAAAGATCTAATGCATTTAGAAGTGTATGGCCAACAATAAAACTGAAATGCACATTGTATGATTATGCACACCATGTCGATCAGATCAAATCCCATCAATGTTCTAGCTGGACGACTAATGTGAAAGTAAGCCGGTTCTTGGTATTGACTTGGATGTGGAATATCGTTGCTGGAACAGATCACAAAAACAGAAACAATAATCGTGTTGACTATGGACAAATAAAGTTCTTTTCTCGGCATAACTAGCTGAGTGGGAACGCACAGAATAAGATCTACTACCGGAGATATGAACACCAGACTATAGTTTAATGAAAATATATTAAAATATAGCCTTTTCATAGGTTTGTGATACTTTTCTACTGCATCAGCCATATCAATCAATCAATTAATTAATCGATCAGCATCGCTCAGAACTTAGGATTATATATTTTTTTACAAATTGATTAAATTCGATTTTACTTTTGTTCGAAACCTACCTTTTACACGGTGACCTTCAATCTTTGACCTCTTTTCGTTCGTATATAGGTAGCGAAATCCCAGAACACCAGGTGAAAAGACTGAGTGTGAGCTACTTGAGCTGGTAAGAGTACTATCACCTCTATATATCGGATCAAGAAAGATACGTTTACGTACACCATTCGATTCACATTCTTTTTCTTCGGTTCTTCATCGTTTGCTATTTGTTCTTTTTTTACAGGTAATTTTATTATTATAATCGCTCTCTTGTTCTAGCTCTGTTATTGCAGTCGGGTGAATAAAGAGGATTATCATTTTTTTAAAAAAAGAAAAATAACAAGAAAATCTTCAAGAACCTCGACGTTGCTGTGAACAAACGAAAGAAAACGTCGACGCCTTCCCAAGCAGAAGGGGATCGGTTTTCTGTTGTAAATCACCACCACCGACACCACTGTTCTTCTCTAATAACCTCGGTCTGAGAAACCAAGTCCGACCAAAATCGACAACGACTACAGCCATGGTGGAGGCCGAAAAACAAGAATATCTTTGCTGAAGAAAAGGAAACAACAACAACAACGAAAAAATGGGTTCGGCCAAATTCTCACAAAAACCTATAATGGTAGTTTTGTTCAAAGGACAATCACCAATACGGTATGTCTGGTGTGCCGATCAAAGATATAGACTTGAGCATTGTTGAAAATGTCGCCAATAATCATCATCGTATCTGGTCGATGGAAACACTTGTTGCATCAAGAGGATTTCCGTGGATATGTTCTGATGAGAATTCAAATCGACACATTTGTTCCATTTTAGTTGTATGGGTTTTAGATCATCTTCATCCTCATCTTCTTGACCGTAGATTGCTTGATAATGAACCAGAGCTAATAATGAACATTGTAGCTTCCTGCTTTTCGAAATCACCATTCTTCTGAACAGTTTGGAACAGTTCTGAAGATAATCTCGAAGAAATCTATGAACGGTTCGAATAGAACAATAAAGATCCAGCGAGCACAATTCAAATTGCAAAGGATTCTCGAACGAATCCGTATCATCTGTTGCGTTAGTCATCATCGATGATGATGCTTGTCGCCAATATGATTCGTGCAGCCGAAATGGACCACACAGATATTTGTCCGGTTCAATGATACGACAACGAGCATTGATTTGGCAAGATGATGAAGCCTATATATGAAAAAAAGTTAAACAAATCATATTTCGATGTTATTAGATGATAATTTTTTGAAACAGTTCAAAAAGTTAACAAAGATTGTTTCGCTAGGTTTACCGCACAAAGACACCGAAAACAATCATCATCATTGAGAATGGTATTGGGAACCATGGCCACCGCCAGTAGACGATGACCACGATTGTGGTGAAAACGATGATCATGATGAAGACGTCGGAGATTTCCCTCAACGATATCGACCATGGAAACCAAAACATCAAGGAGATACCAGATCAAGATATGAACCAGCAAAACACCACCATCGAGGTTGGACCAAAACATTTTGTTTTGTTCTGTCTTTTGTTTTTTTTTGTTTTTTTTGGAAAAACTATCGAAGACCAACGAACTTTTTGACGATTGATTGTGCCAGTCTCTCGATGATCATCATCGTTCGAATCTCGACAAAACGATCGACGATTGTTTCAACTTGAAGACAAATGAGAAAGAGCCAGAGAGAGAGAGAGAGAAGACATTTGTTTTGCGGTACGATTGTGTTCATGGTTGTCAATTATCGCCAAGATAACAATCTTCGACGGATCTTTGTTTTTCCTTTTTCTCTTCTTTTTCTTCATCAATCGAACGGGGTGGTTGACCAACATTTTCGAGGTATTCGGTGATGACAACCCAAGATTACAACAACAACGAAAAAGACAAAGAAAATTGCTTTTTAGAATTTCAATAAGAATTTATTTCTTCTGGTATAAGAGTTGAACAATCAGGAATAATTTGTGAGAAAAAACAGGAAAAAAAAAGAGAGAATAATCGTCGATTGGGTTGATGATATGATGTGTATTTACAATGGATTGAATATAATGATTAGTAAATAAAAAGAGTATTTAAATAAGAAACTATATACATCATCAAATTTGCAAGCATACATATGCACGCATCGAAAACATTTGAATCTGGAGGAAGAGGAAACAAACGAAACGGAACAAGATTCGAAAAAAAAGTAGAAGGGAAAAAAGGGTTGAAGAAACTAGATAATCAAAGAGTTGACCAAAGGAAACGAATCAACTTTTTGGGTGGAGTTGATTTCCGGAATGATCCGATCAAGTTTGACAACGACATTTGCTTACAATCTGAACTCTTTGGTATTGATATGTATGGAAAAGGATCGGTGGTGTAGGTGGCGATGATGATGAATCTCGACTACTTTCCAAGTCGGACAGGAGCAATTGAATTTTGTTGTCTTCTTCATCATCGTTGTTGTCGTCATCATCAGCATCGTCCGAGGATCTTAGACCGGATGGTGAAAGAGTTGGTCGAGGTTGATAATAATACGGACATTCTAAACGTACTACGATCCAACGATAACGTTTTGGTGTACAATACGAACACGAAGTAAATGGAATGGTGTTGTTAGATTCTGGCGGAATATAGAAGGAA
Source organism: Amerodectes protonotaria (assembly GCA_025882695.1). Taxonomy (NCBI): domain Eukaryota; kingdom Metazoa; phylum Arthropoda; class Arachnida; order Sarcoptiformes; family Proctophyllodidae; genus Amerodectes; species Amerodectes protonotaria. The sequence continues at coordinate 46,107 of JAOZJS010000267.1, read as the reverse complement.
TTACAGCTTCCAAAACAATAATTATTCTTGATGAATTTACTATTACAGCCTAATCGACCGATCTTTTGCTGAAATGGTATGGTTTTGCATAAGCCTTGCTTGCGTTTGGCCATCATCAACGGTATGGCTTGCCCTAAGGATGGTATCACCACTGAGGATCGTAATGAATCCAGTGCTTGTCGAGAGACATTCTTTGGAATGGTCTTGTGTCGACGTCTTTTGCGTTTTTCTCTTGTCTCGTCATTGTTGTTGTCCAGATTTCCGGATGATTCTTCCATGAAGCTTCTTCTTTGATGATTATTGAACATCGGATCGTCGTAAACATTATCATCATTATGGTTTCGTTTACGTTTACGATTGGCGTGTCGTTGCATACGGCTTAAAATTAAATAATCTGAGTTCGGCGCACGTTTGAATATTGGCGTCAAATTATCGTCCATCGTGTACATTTTGTAAGCTAACAATTCGGAATTTCTGGATTTTGGAGATTCAGTTGATGATTCTTTTTGTTCTTCTTGAGCAAAGCTCGTCAGCACCATCAGAATCAGTAGAATCAGAAAATAGGTCGTGGTGGATTGAAACGGAAATCTAAAAAACGACATTTTCCTCGCTTTCTTCAGGCTTGGCTTAGAAAATGTAAAAAAAATCCACGTTGGTCATGCACAGACACCAAACTAATTCAGTTAAACTAATTTACGACACCAAAGAGAAGCAATAGCGTAAAAAACACGACACTAGAACCAAAAACATATGTCCAGAAGAGAATTGGCACTTGATGTCGGAAAGAATTATTCTTCAGAAGGATTGGTCATTATCGTTGGCTCTTGTGAATGGCCCTGGATCTGAGCCTAGAAACAACATAAACGTTTGGATTCTTTAGGATGTTCGGAATCCATTTACAAGCATAGATGATTTAGATCTGACACAAAACGTACCGGGAATCTTCAAGCACGCGCCAAACAATTCTTTTGAAGGAATGGGCAACAAGTAAACTTGTGGTTAGCCAGAATGAAGATGATGGTGGTGGTCAAGAAAAGCGTGCATTTGTGCAAAGGAGAGAGAGGAAGAGAGAGAGAGAGAGAGAGTTGTGGTATAGCACAAGCACAAATCTTCGGTTGAGACGACTGGTCGCGTGAATCGACCAGCAAGACGAAAACAACCACGGCTGTGCCCGATACCCAATGTAAAATCAAAATGGTTGGAAATGGTTTTTTTTTCGGAAAAAAAATATTAAACCATCAACAGTACCACCAACCTTTATTGCGCGCGCTTTAAGTCCCAAAGTACACTATTCTTGGTGCTTCTTTGTGCTGCTGCTGCTGCTGCTGTTGCTTATGCTTCTAATTCGAAGAAGAAGGCCCCGCAAAAGCTTCACAGCGCATGCGGACAAGATCTTGCAAAATGCTGAATGCAGCGCCACGGCGGACAGAATCGCAACCAAAATCTTATTCAAGCCAGGTAAGAAAAGGGAGGGAATGTGGTTGTGGGCGTGGGCGTGCGTCGTTAGCTGATTTTTACAAATTTCAAGATTCATACTTGAAAAGTACTCTATTGCTTTGCTTGAGTTTGAATTTTAAAACTTTTGGCGGGAAATTTTGCCCGGGAAACACTCGGTTGTAGTGGTTTAAATTGAATGCTATTCTTATGGAATAATAATCAGCCAAAATGAATGTCGGTGTACCGCACGTGTGTTTTGGAAAAAAATGTGAAACTAATTGACTGGTGGATTGTCTTTTTCTTGTTTCATTTCATTTTGTTCCTCAGAAGTTTCAACAAAAAGCGAAAATCTTCTGAAGAGATTGAAATCAAACAATTGTCACACACTCACACATGCAACCTGTTGCTAATCTTGTTGCTGTTGCCCAAGTCAGGTATGTTTCATTCTGAAAAAAATGGTGCTACTTGTTGAATTCTTTTTCTTCCCGAAAAAAACGAGGGTCCCAGGTGCAAACAAGGTCCACAAGTGGCTGAACAAAATTGAAACAAACAAAATGAAGGGAAAAAAGACAGTGCTCAAGACAATTCTTTTGATTCTTGTTTCTTGTTTTCATTGATTCATTCAAGACACAAAAATCTTTCAAACACCTGCACCTGAACGATAATGCGCCTGTAATAGGCAAATTTCGGTTATAATCAATTGACCGCTCCATGTGGTTTGCATGATTGTGTTTTCATGTTGTATTGATCATGGTGAAAAACCATCGGAACACCATTGGATATTGCACAATCAAAACATCAATATGTTTTTCCTTTCGAACCATCCAGCTTCTGGATATTCGGTCGAATTCAGCTTTCTTGGTCGATTACTCGATATATTCGGACAATTTTGGTTTCCACTTAAAACACACTCTTTTTATTCTGATTATTATTATTATTGCTGATCCGCTGCCAACAAGCTCTTTTAATTTTCTGAGATACAAGCAACGATCTGATCTGATCTTCAAAAAAAAACAACAAGAAACATCTCCCAACCAACCAGTATGATCTTTGAAACCGATCAAATATGTCTGGCGCCATAGTCTCTTTAGTCTGGACACACACACACACACGTCCAACATTATCGTCGTTTGGCGAAAAACCATCCACCAAGAAGAAGAAGAACAACAACAACAACACCAAGAACACCCTGGATGGTCGTCAAGATGAAGAAGATTGTGGTCAATCTTACTAATAATAATAATAATGAGAACAAGAACAAACTATAAGCACTAGATAGATTCGATCATCATCAACGTCTCATCTTGTTTTTTTTGGGCAAATTCGCACCACCACCAGACTCTCTCTATCCAACAAGATATTCGGACGACGACCAAGACGACGATATATGGCTCTTGTAGCATTATATTTGATGATATATATTCTTCCCATTCATTCATTGTCTCTCTCTCTCTCTCTCTCTCTCTCTCTCTAATTCCATGGCGTGTTTAGGGTTCATCTCTTCTTATTGAGAATTAGAAGAGATGAGATTTTGTTTTTGTGTTTCGGTTAAGAAGCTGTCACGATTTGACCGAGCCAAAATCTTCAAAAGCTTCAAGTATTCATTGCTGCTGTTGCTGCTGCTTCTTCAAAAGCTCAATGGCTAAAAAAAAGCCAACGGCGGCAGCCGAAGCTCATTTGCTCTGTTTCTGAAATGAAGATGATGATGATGATGATCGTCTGACAGGCGCCACGATTATTAACGTGAGCGACTATCATCGAAGCTTCGAAGACTTATTGAAGACTTGGAGAGGAAAAGCAACAACAACAAGAAGAGGAAAAAAGTCGCCATACACACACACACACACACTCGCACAAGTATACAACCGTTCGACTGTCCAAATGGCCATCCGCCGACGCGTTCGATCTTATTTTTTTTCAGATTCAACAATCACCATCATCACCACCACTCCTTGGAGATGCTTCAGGATTGGAGAGACTGAGAGAAAATGTGAAGATAATATCGGTTCATTTTGTGGTTCACAAATTAGCGAGTTAGCGCGAGCGATCGAGCGCGCGCCTTTATTTCAAATCTCATTTCTGCAACAAACACAATCAGAACCGTCCAACCGATCTCTTCTTCTTCTTCTTCTTCGGATAACATTTGTGTTGTTTTTTTTCTTCGGTGGTACTTATCTTGGAAACAACATCTTTGGTTGAGTTTTTCGCCTTCGCCACAAGATTCGGCTAGACCGAAACGCGCGCATATTGCCCCCTATCAAGCTCTCTCTCTCATGTCTGCAAATGAATTAATGAATGAAGGAATAATTTGAAGAATCACATACACCGACCGACCGACCATCATTGACCGTCGGACTGACCGACTGTCTGTCTGTCTGTCTGTTTGTCTGTAAATCTGTCTGTCATTTAATTTCTGTTGTCATCAATTAGTTCGTGTTTTACTAATTAACTTTGTGTTGTTTTTTCTTTTCTACCTTTTCTTAAGCGCCACCATGAGCTTCAAGCACCATGATGACCACCGTCGCCGTCTATGATGATGACCATCCGCAGCGATCACTTGCTCAAAGCTCAACCCTAAATAAGATCAAGCTCAACCCCAATTGGGAGGGCCGTGTATCGATGGGCGTGCGCAAGCCCGTGTGAATCAATCTTTCCCAGCAAATGTCAATGGAAAAGGTGTGAGAAAAAAAATGCGCAATGGCAACGCAAAGCAACCAATCAATGGTCGACGAAGGAGACCAACTACAGCTATATTTTATAGTGTTGGAGCGATTTGTCAAGGTATCAAATTTTCGGTGTGCGCGTGTCATTTCAGTTAAACGTGTGTGATTTTGGAATTTGAGCTTTTTCCGCCGAAAAAAGCGAAACCAACCAACAAATCAACTAACCGTAGGCAGGCAGGATGAAATGGGAATAATTCGAGCAAAGCAACAGGCACATCGACAGGCAGTTTTGCATAGTTTCGCTTGCTTTGACTTTTGCTTGCTTGCTTGCCTTTTTCCCTTCTTCTTCTTCAGGTAATCTTTCACCAGGTAGATTTGTTTACTCAAGGAGTTGGTCCAAAGGAAAGGTCCTCTTTGAATTGAAGCACAAGAAGATTTCAAATGTTTTTATGTGTGCGCGCATTTTTTTTTATTGATTTCGAAGGCACCTTGGAGCGAATTCCGTGTTCTACAGCATTGATGATCATCAGCAGGTGGTTTCAGCAGCAATCAATTGCGTTCACACTTTTCGCCATGGCAAAGAATCGATTGATTCACTGATTCTTCGGTTGTTGTTCTTCTCCTTTCCTTTCCTTTCCATCCAAAACCAAATGATTCATAATATTTTTTTTAAAAAAAGACAATTGTGAACATAATGGTGGTGGTGGTGGACAAAGCCTAGTTTCCAGAATAGTTTCCTGAATGCACATTCCCCATGTGATAAATACTTTATGCAAACACACACACATCATCATCAACAACAACAACTTATCAACAGGTATGGTGTGTCACCTGAAATGAATTGAGAAGCTGTTTTGGACGGACCGGACAACAAGAGGGGTAACCGTTTCATAGAGATTTCACCTAGAGAGAGAACCCCTGGTCAAAAGCTGTTACATTTTTTTTTCGAAGATCGAGAAAATATGCTTGGAATGTGTCTCCTTGATTCACTTGAATTGATCTTTCCAAGCTTCTTCTTCTTCTTCTTCTTCTTCAAAATGAAGTTGGTTTGGCCAAAACCTCCGCCTCCTCCTCCTCCTCCTCCACCACCACCATCGAAACACTCACACACGCCTTCAACTACCATCTCTCTCTCTCTCTCTCTCCCAGTTTTCTTCGTTGTTCCGAAAATGAATGAATTTCCAGGTATAATTTGAACGAAATTATCGTCGTTGTTGTTGTTGTTGCTTCCAAATTTTTTTCCCCGAAAACAAAAATGCCGACATTATGTGTGTGGGTTCATGTAAGCTTAGCTTCACTATGCTGTATGTTTCACTACCTTGTGCAATGGTTGTTGGTGATATAATAACAATAACACCGACGAATGTGTCAAATCTCAGCATGGATCCTCAATGGGGATGGTTCGTTGGTTGGTTGGCTTCGTTCCGACCATGCCGAAAATCGACAATAATAACGTAATAGGAAACGAAACAAACACACACACACACACACACGCATACCAACGTATTCAATTGATCGTTTTATTTGAAATTTTGTTGTTTAATTCATTCTCAATTTGATATTGCCATTTGATTCTCCGGCAATTAAACTTGCATGCTATTCATCTTCTTGTTTCGATGATCCGGGCCGATCACAAGGTTTGGGCAAAGATTTCCGTTTTTGAACGATTCGATTGAGATGGAACATGAGCCAATTTGAATAATCGTACATCGAAATAAAAGAAGATTGATTGTGGTGATCGGATTATGGCCCGAAAGTTTTATTGTTGAAAATGTATTCTAAACAGCACAAAGTAACAGAAGAATATAACGTGGAGGGAAGATGAAAATCATTTTACGTCTTTTTCCTTCTGTCTTGATGTTAAACATCATAAGCAACAGTTGGTTGGGAGGATTAATTTGTCAATTCTGGCGACAAACTCCAACTGTGTGCCAGCCAAGTCGGAACTCATCCAGACAACGCAAGCATCAAAGAAAATGAAAATGAAGAGAAATACACAGACATCATGAAAGAGGGAGAGAGAGAGTGAGGTGGGGAAAATCGTGGGAGATGGATGGTCGGATGGATGGATGAATGAACGAACGAACAAACATTCCTGGTAACTTATGACCTTTGTCGGCAAGATTTCTTTCTTTCATTTTCAATCTTTGGTTTTCTACCTGAACCAAACAAAATTCTGATTGGTTCGAATGGTGTAAACGTGGCAAATTAGATTTGTGGATCGTGCTTTTCGATTCAATTCAATTCAATTCCTAACGTTGTCTGTGTTCCACACATTGTCTTTGCTTTCAAAGACAAAGAGCTTTGCGCAAAGAAAAATAACAAGAACAACAATTATTCGTTCTTGAAGATTAAAAACTAATAATTTATCAGATTTAAGGTGTAACAAATTGGTAACAAATTTTTTAAGCTTTGGTTTATTGGTTTCGTGGTTTTCATGCTCGCAGCCATGCTCATCGTCGTTCGCAGACCAATTTATCAGTATTATCAACAAAAGAGCAGCAAAAATTTTCTAGATTTTCCCGCCTCATCAAATTTTCATTTAGCTAAAATGGTATTTTTGAATTTGAAAAAAGCAGAAAATTTCCATTAGCTTTCAACAGATGGCCTTAGATTTTCAAGCAAAAGAGATGCTCTGTTTAAGGGTTGACGATCTTGTCGATAGATGGCGCTAGTGTTAAAATAGCTTTGTCAGCTGTGTTTGCCCACAACAGGCTTGTGCGTATGTTTTTTTTTTGTTGTTCACCACAATCATTCATTTCATCATACCGTGCCATGACTGTGCATTAATTTAGCCATTTTTTTCTTCGTTTTGAATAAGAAGATTTGAAAACGGTGATTATTGGAGCGATTTTTCTCTGTCTTATTCCCCCTCCATTCCCTTCGCCGGTCCTTGATGCCCTTTCCATTCGAGTATTGACGGCTGCTGAGAAATTCTGGTCCATTAATGGTTGTGTTGTCTTTCAAGGGCCATAAATCTAATGCGACAACCACCACTACTTGTTGTCGTTGGTTGCTTTGTTTTTATTAATTTTCCACAACCTTGTCATTGTTTTTGCGAAATTATTTATTCGTTTTTTTTCTTCCATTTAGACGGTCGTTATCCTCTCTTTCATCATTTTTATTGCCATTTGTTCTGTTCCTGTGGTATCGTTACAAATTTTTCCGATTTCAACCTGGTGATGATGATCGTTTTATTCCGATGAAACATCGAGAAACTGCACCATTTTCGAGAGGACATCATTTCCCGCCTTGTTCAACTTTCGTTCGTTTTCGGGTTTTGTGTTTTTGATTAATATTCATTAGCTGCAAAGATTGTCAAAACACCACCACCACAAGGAAACGAGGATCGTTATTATTTTTTTCAATAATAGTAACAATCATAACAATAGCTTGTTGTATGTGTGTTATTGTCGATGTCCTCCTGCAACCAATAGGAAAATGGTAATGAAGAGAAAACGATTCACCGGCGATGGTACCAGTGATGGTGGTGCTATTGTTTTAAATGGCACGTCGTTCAACGAAGCACCGATACGAAGATCTCACCGAAAAACGTTGATAATTTCAACAACAAAAACAGCAGCAACCACCGAAAGCATCGGCGACCGAAAAAAGAAAAATTACGTGCAAAAAACCAAAACAAACATCGCGGACAATAACGAAAAGAAACGTATCATACTAACCAATAAGAAAAAAAAGGAAAACAACATTGTAGTCGACAAGCAGCCCAAAGTTGTGGTTATTCCCAATAAAAACGTCGAACCATTAATCCAAATCAAATGTGAACCATCCGAAGACGAAGAGGATAGTGAAGATTTTTTGTTCAGAAAAGAATTTTTTCCAGGAATTGACTTGTTCACAGTTCAACCGATAAAGTTCGAAGACGACGAAAGCAGCAATTTATCGGAAAAGAATTATTTCTCAGTTTTAGACGTGATGGATAACAATAGCCAAAGTAATAGCAATTCTCCTAATTCATCGTTAATTAACCTCAACAATAACCGAACAACGAATAAAATCTATCAAAACAACAATGAAGCAATTTTAAATCAACTATCGTTGAGCGGTTCGAATGCCAGCCCAATAATCAGCGATGATTTATTGGTCACATTAACTGTCAGAGAATTAAATCGTCAATTGAAAATGTCCGGTATGTCTAAATCCGAAATGATCAAAATGAAACAACGTAGACGAACGTTAAAAAATCGTGGATATGCCGCTTCCTGTCGTAACAAACGTTTAGAGCAAAGGGGTGAGTAATCTATTGTTTATTTTTTTCATCAAAATCTATTATTAAAAACCAATATTCTATTTTCCTCAAAGGCGATTTGGAAAGCGTTAAAGTCGGCGTGGTTCAAACAGTTGGCCAATTAAGTGAATTGATTATGAAAACCAAAAATGAAATCCAAGATTTCAAACATAAATTTGAATCATTAAGACAATATGCTCATCAAAAGCAATTGGAATTGCCGCCAGATTTAGAGTATTTCATTGATTATGGTTCTCAAATGAACCTATTCGAAACATGACTGTAGTTTATCATTAGTTTGTAAATCATTTGTAATTTATTTTCGACCCATTTGTAGTTTTATGATGATGATTAAAAATCGAAACATTCCCTAAAATCCGAATAATACTTGGAATCTAAATACCATTGTGCACCACATTGATTGGGCCCGGCAACATGTAATGCAGCATAATCATTACAATCAATGGTACCATCTTCATTACAATCTTTACGAAATTTGGCAATATAAGCACGCACGGTTTGATCAGCACACTCTCGATTCTGCAGGCACATTTGGAAATTTTCCAGATTAGATAGATCCGGTCGATTACCGGGTTTACCAGCTTCCGACCAATATTCCCAATCAACCTGATAAGGGCCGCAAATGTATTTGCCGGAACCTTCCGAGCGACATCCAATCGAATTGCTACATCGGCTAGAAGACTAGAATAGTTTAGAATTTATGCGAAAAAAATTAATTCTGATCAAATTAATAGCACACCACTTACGTAACAGATACATTCGAGACATTCTTGGCTAACCAATTCATTCGAAGTGGAATTCTGTCTTTGCAATTGTGGCCTCACGGGTCTTTCGGTAGATGATGGCTGTGGAAAAAAAGGTTTTGGTCTTGATGGTTGAACAGCATTACGATTATCTTCAAGATTTGCCGATCTTCTAGGAATCTCGAAAACATTCGATGGTTCATTGGGTTGTTCAGAGGGTCGTGGCTGTGCGAAAAAATCTTCATCAACATTATCGTTAGGATCTCTTATGTTTGAGGCTGGTTTACGATTGATCGGACGAGATTCAACAATTACTTCTTCATTTTCATCAGGTCGAGATGGTTGGGGCTGTGGTCTTATTATTGGTCTGTTGTTGATGAAATTGTTATTGGGTCTTGGTGGTGGTGGTGGTGGAGGTATCGGATTCCTCGGGGCCGGACGGATATTGATAGTGTTAACACTATTTGCATCATTGGAACCATGTGGCCTGATTCGAATGATGATCGGTCGAGATCGATTCAAATGCGACAAATCTAATATTGCTCTTGGTTCATCATCATCATCATCATTTTCGGGACTAACATATGATGGATTTGGTATTTCTCTTAGATTTGGATTATTTACCCGTATAACCACGTTGTTGTTAGGCTGATTTTCGAAATTCGGAATAGAACGACTTGGGGCGGTCGGTGATGGAGGTTTCGGTAGTGGTCCAATAAAACGACCATCATTAGAATCATCAGCATTATTGTTAAAGATTGAATCCAATGACGGTTTGGGTAATTCAACTAGAATCGAATTGGCAGCTTCATTTTTAATTAAATCAATCGATCATGTATGGTAAAACAGAGAGAACCATGAGATACTTACATCTAACCGGTTTAATACTATTAGGCGACGATCTACATTCAGTGAATTGATTCCAATAATCTGTTTGTTCTGTTGCTTGAACCTTATCACAACCATGCGGTCCAAGTTTATGGATCAAAGCAAAATCAATGCAGTCGATTTTGCCATCCTTGTTGCAATCGCGTTGCCATTTTTCCATATAACCTTGAATGGCCAATTCGGAGCAGGATTTTTGCTTGGAACATCCAGCATATTCATTGCCCGGTTGTCCACCATCGGCCCAATAGCCCCAACTAAGCAAATATGGACCACAGAATGCACCATCGCAACCTTTGTTCAGATCACATTTGCTACTAGCGTAACATAAACATTCAAGACAATCTTGCGGCACAATACCACTACCGCTGATACCATTATTGGTTTCCACATGTTCGATCACTGGCGATGATGATAATGATGGTTGTCCTTCGGATGGTTTGGTCAAACCTGTTGCTGTTGGTGGCTGATTGTTTCCTGGAAAAACGATTCTGGATGGTTGAAAATTGGCCGATGTTGGCACTAATAATGGCGACGAAATTGGTTGGTTATTGAACGGAGCTGGTTGGATCGGAATCAGATTCGGTCGACGTCCAGGAACTCTGCGAGGAACCGGGCTGGGTCCATAGTTGTGGATTTCAACAAGACCACCACCATTATTATTATCATCATCATTGTTAGTATCATAATCATCGGAAGTCCTGGCCCGGGCAAATGTTATTGGTCGACCGGATTCTGGTTCAAAGCCAGCGGAAGCCGCGGCCGATGCACTGATTCCAGGTACACTAGCTGTGGCATGTGCATGCACCGGTGGCAATGGTGGTGGTGGTGGCAATAATGGTGGTAATGCGAATGATGATGGCGATGATAATGGTCTGGATGGCCTCGGTATCTCAATAACTTTTTTTGTTCAATGATAAACAATTGATCAAAGTGGATAGAAAATAATTAAATTTACAGAAACAAAAAACATTTTCAAAAGTGATAATTACTTGAATTGGATGGTTGGCTATTGTCCCTGAACGGATTGGATGGCGACGATGATGAAATCGATATTGATGAACTGTAATAAGATGATGATGAAGAGGAAGAGGAAGATGATGATGCGGAATGTGTTGCTGGAGAATTCTGATAACATTGTTGAAATTCTTGCCAATATTTGCTTTCTAAAAGCCATGATTGTTGGCAGCTACCACCACCGCCAGCCTAAAATTCAATCAGAATATAACAAACGAATCAACAATTATAATACTACGATGGGAAACATTTGCATCGGCGGAAGGCCATGTTTGATGATCATGGCCAAGAAAAAAAATTTCATTTTTTCCATTTTTTCGCGTGGAAAATTGGAAGGATAAAACAATGGTAATGATGATAAGTTTCAGTTTCAGATGAAGAGGATCCAAAAATAAAATGGCTAAAGATAACGGACACTCCAACGACACTGACCTTGTGTATTGCAGCATAATCCAGACAATCAACATGGCCATCACCATTGCAATCGTTTCCGTATTTGGCCATGTAACCACGGACGGTTGCTTCCGAACATGATTTTGAAACTAAACATTTTTCAAAATCATTGGGAAAGCCAGCATCGCCTGGTTTGCCACCATCAGACCAATACGCCCAAGATATTTGATATGGTCCACAAAAATAATGTCCTTGGCCATCGTTATGACATTGGACATTTTTTTTACAGCCAGTGCTTGCTTTACAGATGCAATCCAAACAATGGCGATCTGGTTCGGGCGAAGATGTTGCATGTAGGCCAACCACGGCCAAAAACAAAGCATATAGGATGATTTGAATAACTTGAAATTTGAAAAAAATTCGAAATGGAATATTCAATTAAAAAAATCAATTTTTCCACACTAACTTTTCATCATGATTCCCATTCTGTTGTTGTTGTTGAGGATTACCATTCGATTTGATGGTTGTCCACTGAAAATGATTGATGGGTACACCACATTCACGCGAAAAAATTCTTCTAGTTGTCTTGTTACGTTATTGGATATTGTATAATCTGTTGCTTCTTCTTCTTCGACAAACGACTGGCGATACTTTGGCTGCTAGAGAGAAAGTGAAAGGATCAGAATGATTTCTTGTTTCGGAAAAGACCGGTTGAATTTGTTGTTTTTATATACCACAACCGAATGAGAATGTCTGAATGGAGATGTGATCTTCGAGAAGAAGCATCAAGAAAAGTGAAATATTATGGAGAATTGACGCCAGAAGCATCCAACAGATTATTGATGATGTTGTTGATAATTTGCCAAAACGTACAAACGAATTCGATGATTATAAAAGGTATTCCTTAGCTAGATGATATCTAGCAATACAAACATCGACCAACAATTCGCGAATGATTTCCGAATACCATTTGAAGGTTCTTTTCATTTTTCCTCTTCTTCACGCACAACGCGCGCGTATGCATATTCGTTGTTTCTTGTAATTCCAGAAAGTAGTGGCCACCAATATCAGGGTCGCCATTCTTCGCTCTGTTGCCGTCGATGTTGTTGATGTTGTGGTGTTTTGTTTTTGATGTTTTTTTTGGTGATTTCAATTCGATTTTGATAGGAAATACACTATCTTCTATTCGATTTTTGTTTGATATTATATGGTGGAAATTTTGGAATTCCAAAATGTTTCACAGTGTTTCATTTGATTTCAATCGAATTAATCACCGAACAAGTGATGGTTGATGATGTTATTTTTATTCAATGTTAATAATAGTGTTTTTTAGAGGTCATCCCCGACATCGGATTTCCGTTTTCTCCGATAAATTCCAATCAGGATTGAGGAAAATGCGCGCGCCAATCTACATGGGAAATTCGCATTGAAATTTTGAATTTAAGACTCTGGTGCTGCCATCTGTTGCCAAAGCTGACAAACAACCGTGCTCTAACCATGAGAGATTTTGGGGACACCAATTGTGAGCATCATTACCATTGTTACCAGCGTTGTTTCCACGTGTCCATGATTTCATTTCTCATTGTACATCGACCGGCTTCACATCGCTAATTATTTTTTTTGCTGTTTTTATTCAAAAAAATTTTTAAACACTGAAAACATGTTGAAAATTGATGCACCAATTAATTCGGATGAAGGCTTGAAAAAGCTGAACGAATATTTGTCCACTCGTAGCTACATAGAAGGGTAAATAACCGAATTTTATTTAATCCTATTTTTCATTTTTTGTTTATCAATTTTAGCTATACACCATCCCAATCGGATATTGTTCTTTTTGAGGCACTGAAAAACGTTTCGGACAAGTACCCACATGTTAAACGTTGGTTTAATCATATTAAATCATATGAATCGGAAAAGGCCAAGTTGCCCGGTGTGAAGAAAACGCTGAAAGATTTCGGCGTTACCGGTGGTTCGGCTGACAAAGCTCCCGCGGCAGCTGTATCAAACAAAGGCGACGATGATGATGATGTTGATCTATTTGGCTCGGATGATGAAGTGGACGAAGAAGCGGAAAAAGCTCGCCAAGAACGTCTCAAAGCTTATGCTGAAAAAAAAACCAAAAGTAAATCAACATTTAACATTGTGAACATTTTGATTTTTTATTCACATTAATTCGATTCATGTTACAGAACCAGGGCCAATAGCCAAATCCAATGTGATTCTTGATGTAAAACCATGGGATGATGAGACAGACATGAAAGCCATGGAACAAGCCGTTCGTTCCATCGAGATGGATGGCCTTAAATGGGGTATTTCCAAATTGGTTCCTTTGGCTTATGGTATCAAGAAGCTTCAAATTGTTTGCGTGGTCGAAGATGACAAAGTCAGCATCGATGAATTGACTGAAAAAATTGAAAGCTTTGAAGATTTGGTACAATCAGTTGATATAGCAGCGTTCCAAAAGATTTGAATGAAAAAAAAGAAATTTACCACAACAATCAGAATCTTGAATGGAATATTTTTTAAAATCAAATTTTTCCTTATTTCTTTAACAATGATGTTTACGATGATGATGATAATAAGCCAAATTTTGAGAGCAAAAAAATTCAGCAAAATTTTCTAATTAAACAATTGAAAATCCTTTTTTTTCATCAATTTTTTGCTTTATGATTGGTCTTTCAGGTATTTTCTCGCAATTTGTTTCTAAAAATTGACTTTTTTTCATGTCCAGTACGATGCCTATGGTCTCCTTGTCGGATGTGACCAATGTTTTAATTGTTTTGAATTGTAATGCTTCCAACCTTGGTTCTTCGGGTGGTTGTTTAGCCATTTTAGGTTTTCTGGTCGTACTCTGAATACTACTTGTTCTACTCTTGTCCTTGACGTTGATTTTGCATTGACATTCACATTCCAACTTGAACAAGATCCAACAGGCCAAAAGTATCAGCTCCATGGCCAACATGATGAACATGGCGCTTAGGAACACCAAAAGCTCTTTGGCGACCAATACATCCGTCATTCCGGATATTGGAAAGCAACGCAAGGCCAATTAATCAATCAATCAACCAATAATGGCAGGATTGACTTGGTGTTTTTATTCCAGAAATTTTAGGTTTAATGTTATTAATCACATTCGATTATTTTCAATAATTAAAGGGTCGGAAGAGGAAGAGTAGTTTGGGTTGGGAAGGGGTGGTTCATTAAGCTGTTTTCCAACGACTTTTTAAGAATTTTGATGGTAAAGATGATGGCACGCCAGAGCTTCTTTTCCGTTTTAGGCTCGTTTTGGATTTGCTCTTTTGCTTCTTTTTCTTACTATTCGATTTATCTGATGATCTTTTTTGGTGTGAGCTATTAGATTTTTTTGTTTTTTTAGATTTTTTTGATTTTCTTTTTGAACTTTTTCGACGCTTTGCTCGTCTTCTTGCGTAGGATATAAAGTAAATAGCCACCAAGATTGTTAAAGCTGCTATGATGATGGCCAATGCAAGCACGGCCAAAACGATCAACAAAATATTATTGAATCCAGTTATAAAACTGGCCTTTGTTGTCAAAATTGTGGTCGATAACGTAAAGTTCGGTATCGAATTTGAGCTGGATGACGGAGGAACATGGGTAGAGACTGTGACCAATTTGCTCATTTTGCTGGGTTAAAAAAAACATAATCAAACGAAAGCCGAAAAGATCTGCGTTTATAAACAAAATTTCACTGCGACCCGACAGGAAAATTCCATTTTGGAAAATCAAATCGAATCAAATTAAATTTGTTTGTTAGATATTTTTATTCGATAAAACAATGGTCAAACACAAGCTTTGCTGGGCGTGGGTGTTGTCTAAAATTATCTTACTTCGGTACGCCATTTGCTTTTGATAAATTTCAATGGAATTCTACTAGGTATTCTAGACTTTTCATCAACAAGTTGGGAGCCACGACGTTTAAAGGAAGCTTTAATATTTTTACTTGTACTAATATGGTCTTTGTGATCTTTGTGGTCCTTGCGGTCCTTGTGAGATTTTGATGGGCTTGAAGGCTTTTTTTTGCCATGCTCTTTATTTTTCACTTCTTTCTGATTGGATGATTTAAGACAGTCCAGAAAACAATAACATACCACCCATACCAGGATGCAAATAACAATCAATATAACTAAAATGGCGGTGCCGATTTCTGCAAATATAATCCATTCTTTTGTAGACCGATGGGTATCATTTGTAGACAATGATGGACTTGGATTTGTTGTACTTAGCATTTCCAAACACGGCCAGTGGCAACAGGTGACTACAACAATTTTGGTTGCAAATTTTGGCTTTTTCAAACATTTTTATACGAATTGTTTTATTCTAATGTTTGAGATTTTTGAGAAAAATGAACAAAATCAAATCAGACGGAAATTTCATTAATTTGATTCAAATTTTAATCGTCAAAGGTTCTCCAACGATTTTTGAACAACTTGTGGTGCAACCTTCGCGGTACTTTACTTTTCTCGGTTTTGGCGGCCAGATTAAGATTGTTGGCACTACTCTGAGGCGGATTGACTTTACTGGATGATCGAACTGCTTCCGATTTTCTAGTCAAACTTTTCGCTGGTTTTACAATTTGCGATTTTCGCGGTTTATTCATAATTCTTCTGCCTTTACTTTTTATAACATAAATGCTGATTGCTTTGGAATTCTCTTGATCAATCGCGTTAGGAACGATTGCACTTACTCCACTGGTTGGAATAGATTTACGTTTTTTCCGTTTCTCCCGTCTGGTCAGATTGGTTAATCTATTAATCTCTATGTTCATAATACGAATCGGTCTTCGACTTTTGCTAAAATACATGTACAATAAAAGCAGATATATTATTTCAGATAATATAATCAACGCTATCGAAATCCAAATTAATGGCGATATTGGTTTGGAATCAGCATGGTGGGTATGCGGATATCGGCTTGGTGTAGATGGATTCAATGTAAAATCGTCCATTGTTTCCGGTTTCAATGGACTGAGGCTAGAGCAGAACAAATGACCCGTTTAAATAATTCCAAAGAATTTCGGATTTAATTTAGGCTAATTTAGGTAATATGAGAACAAGACAAATTTTAAAATCAAATTTTTCCCGCTAAATTTTCATGTAAATTAATTTAATCAATTTGTTTTGGACAGTTTCAGTTGAGTTTTCCATGCACTTTTCATCAATTTTGTTGGTAATTTGCTCGGTATTATACTTTTACTTTTACTTTTAGCACCAGAATCGTAGAATTTGTCCAAATCTTTTTTGGAGCGCTTCGATCTCGATTTGTTGTTTTGCGATTTTACATTGATCAAGCCTGTTTGGACCGTTTTCCATGTTGAATCGACTTTTGGTTTAGCATCCGGTTGTGTTTTCGATTTCGATCTCGTTTGTCGATGTTGTTTTTTATGCCTTCGAAAATAAAAACAGTACACGCCAGTTCCAACTACTATTCCGATGCCAACCACCAAAGTTGATCCGATAATTGTTGCTAGCACACGACCATCGTTGCGTGCAAATGAAAGAGAATCATGATTGACTTGACCAAAACCTCCGAATGCTTCTTGAACCAGACTTTGTACAACTATGGTAAATACTGTCAAACTTGTGCAGGTTGGCAACATTCTTGAAATAATGGCCAACCAAATTTATTTGGTTCATTAAATACTCAAAACAAATTCAATTTATTAATTCGAATCGGAATTCAAATAGCGAAAGTTCTTTCACAGTAATAACAAGAAATATTTAAAATTTTGACAAAAATATGTGCTTTTCAACTCTTTTTCTTGATTCGTTTCAATAATTTTTTGAATGCATTTCGAAAATCCGGACTGTTTTCAAGGTGAGGGAAAAGGGTTGAGAGAGAAAAAAGGCGTTACAAGAGAAAATGGGTTAAAAATCAAACATAGGTTTACCTGAATATTGTGTACAAAAATGGATTCAAAGTTGAATTAGACCAACCAAGCCATACAACAAAATCAAATATATATTTGTTGATGTAACAATTATCACCGCACAATGGTATCACCAATGCTAACACGAAAAATGGCAGCCAGCATATTATGAAAACACCTAGAATTATAGTACAAATTGTATCAATTTAAACCTATCTTCCTGTTTGATCTGACGGGCAACAAGATAATTACCGGTTATGATGGTCAATGTTTTGGCAGCTTTTGTTTCCTGTTGTCTATTCACATTGCTATTCTGGCCACTGTTCACGCGTGAAATTTTGTTTCGGAATTTCAATTTTCTGATCCGTCTACGTTTGTGTTTTTTATGATGATAATGCTGGCTCGTACTTCCACGTCTACCCGAATGATTAATATGGCTATTTCTTCGATGTTGCACTTGTGTTGTTGTACGACCATTAGATGATGGTTTGATAATGATCATTTCCGGTTGTTCTGCCATGTCGATCGGTGCTGGTGGTGGTGCCAAAAAATTCCCATTTCCCACATTACTCAAGGTGTTGGCAACGCAGACATCATCTTGATCGACTTCGATTTCCGGTATCATATCCAAATCATCAGGACTTTCTCCTTCTTGTCGAATGGAAACTTCTTCATCAATGGCTGAATCATGATCATCCGGATCGGTTACATCCACTACTATATCATCCACAGGGCTGTCCACAAATTCATCATCATCTTGGACAAAATCCGTTTCCTGATAATAGGATATACCATTATCACCACCGCTGCTCGAACAAATAGTGGAACCATAATCATCAACATAGACCACAATGTTGGATGTTGGTCCGGCAACAATGATTGTCGATTCATCAATCGAGGATTCGTTAGATCTGAGATCATTATTATCGAAATCATCAAAATTGGCCATGCTAAACTTTTGTCCATCCAAATTTTCGGATTTTCTGTGTTGATTGTTGAAAAATTGTACAATCGAGAATCGTTTACCGGTGATCGGAGATGTTGCTGATGTCGTTGATGATGTTTCAGCGATGGTCGCTACCGATATGGGTGGTTTCAACAAAATGGGCGGACTTAACGATACAATTGAAGATGTACGATCAGTGGACAATGTTGTGTTGGTGGTGGCCGTTGTGGTGAAATCGGTGGCCGTCGATGATGAATAAACACCGGATGTGGATGATGGTGGTGGCATGACTGAACTGCTGAAAAATTCTTCATTAGTGTTTAATGATACCCGATGGCTGACGCGGGGAAATTCTTTGATTTCCGATTCTTTACGGGTTCGATAAAAGCTCGGTTTTCGTCGTATCCTATATTGGTAACGTTGTTTCTTCAGTTTTAGCCGAGTTTTGGCCACTTGATATATCCTGTATCCAATTTGTGGAAAATTTTCCCAAAATTCATTTCAAAATTAATTCCAAATGATTCTACACAGTATCATGATCATCAATTGGGCGGGGGATAGGGCTAAAAGGATATCCAGGTTTTCATTAGCTTAATGCATGTCTGTGTGTGTTGAAGGAGGACGAACCTCCCTCTTTCTCACGCACACAAGCGAACACACACACACACACATTCGACTTTTTAATGCTTTTCTCTCTTTCTATTGGTTAAATTTCATCCAAAGGCAATGAAGAAGAGCATTGACAATGAGGATTAACTCTCCGCCTTGTTCAACTGAAAATGTACGGCGCAACTGAAAATGTAGTATGTAAAGGCGGTGCACATTAGCCACTGTGACCACTGTGATGATGATGATGGTGGTGATGAGTAATGATGATGAAAAATAAATTATTGATGAAAGAGAGAGGAGAAAATGAACAAATTTTCAAACACACACGCCTACACGCACACTCTCCATCATTATTGGCGAATGATAATTACATTTTCACATCAGGGATTGCGTGCAATTTTCTAAAGTGGGCGGGCAAAAAGTGTTGAAGGAAAAGGAAAGGCATTTGTAGCTTACCTATAATATTGAAACAATAATAAAATTGATGGTGCATAAAATGAAGCTATGGTGGCGAATATTTGATAGGAGATATCCTGCGATATCATACACTCTTTGCGTTCGATGATACGTTTTTCAAATTCTGAATCCTTCCAACCAAGCATCGGTCCCAATGATATGATGGCGGAGAATAGCCATATAATGGCAATACCGAAACAAACATGTTTCGTCTTACGTCTATGTATGTAATCAACATTGGTCACTGCCCACAAACGATCACAGGCTATTGCCAGCAGATGAAATATACTGGAAAACCGGAAATAACAAAACAAAAACAAAAATTCGGAAAGTCGTTCTTTTAGAATTCCAAAAAAAAGAAAATCTTTAAGATCCACACCCACCTGGTAGTACAGCAAAGTACATCGATGAATGTCCAAAGCTCGCAAAGTTTGACACCCATGTGCCATTCGCCCATAACTTCATAAATGGCACCGATGGGCATCACTAAACATGCCACCAGAAGATCGGTGATGGCCAATGAAACCACTAAATAATTTCCAACGGTCCGCAATGATCGTTCCCAAATGACCGCCGATATCACAAACACATTGCCTGAAGAATTTTTTTTTCAAAAAGAATTTAATGGTCCGTTTTATCAATCAAACCTCGGTGCCACTTACCGATTATGGTGGCCAATATCAAACATATTAGCAATGAGGATAATAATACCAATATTGGCAACGATCTGGCCATCATGGCGGGATAATGATTGTGGCTATTAGTCTCATTGATGGTGATGTCTGTAAATGATGGCGATGATGATATCAATGGTATTAGACTGAGATCCGATTGATTCTGCTGATATTGATTGATTAGAAAGTACGCAGATGATTCCGATGATGATGGTGATGATGGTTGGGAAAATGATGTTAGCAAAGATCCATCATCAACATTGAAGATATCATTTTCGAAATTTTCATCCGGATACAGATTATGGGATGATATGGCAACATTGGCTGCACCACCGCCATCATTATTGACATAATAATTCGAACGGCGTTGATGATTTAAAATATAGTTCAATAATGGATCTTGGATTCTTGTGATTGTAATCGCTTTGGCAGAGATGCTGGTGCTTGTAGTCGTTTCTATTGGCCATGTTTGTCGCAAAACGGATTGTTTGGATTTTTCATCGATGTACATAATTCTGATAATTGAAAATCACTAATATCTACTTCTATACCTAACTATCTTCTTTTCTAAAAAAAACGATAATAATTGATTTGCTGATTCTTCTTTGGGCACTGGATGGATTATTTTTTTAAATTCTTGGGTGCCGTTGTTTTTCTTTATGATTTTTATTTCGATATATTTGGATCAAATAATTTAATGTCAAGATTGGAATTGAAATCGAAATCTCATTTTGTTGGGACCCGATCCTGTTGATTTGGTTTCTAGTGAAAAATAAAAATAAAATGATAATAATACTAATAATAATCAACATAATATTTTCTCCGATGAATTATTGATGATGATTCTGAGAAGGCCATTCGATCCAGAGGTTCCAGAATAGTACCGTACACTTTAGAACATTCAGTTTCGGTTTGGGTCTAATTTGGTTTGGTCTACTTTGATTTCGAAATCTCCCAGTCAATTCTTCTAGTTTATTACCGCGAAAAATATGTCAGCCAATCATTTAATCATCAGGCGCTAACACTGGCCACAATGGAAACCATCGAAGGTTTTCTATTCTGTTGGGACTTCGTTCCAACATCGTTGGAAAGAACTGACTACCATTGGCGGGTTTAGATCGGAATTCATTCCATATCTTCAATCTTTCTGACAGTTAATTTTCCACGAAATTTGAAACGATAAAACTCAGACTCGATTGGTGCCCAATTTCGAGAGACCCAACGGGACTGGAATGAAATTTCAGAACAAATCCACCAAAAAAAAAATATTTCAAAACCTCGAAATTGAGTTTCTGGGATTTAGACAGAATGAGAACCATGGACCGAATCCAGGGTAGAAAAAAATCGAATGAAACGAAAAAAAAAACTGAATGAAAGCCCCAATCAATCAGCCTGAATATATGTTGGTCTGCCGTTTTTTTGTTTGTTCCAGGTTTGCTAATATGTCTAATCTTGGATTTTATTGATCCACGACCACCACCAACAGAAGATATTAAAAATCATGCTGTGCGATCATTGCGTGTGAGGCTTCAATTAGCTCGGCAATTTCTATTTCGTTTTTTTTCGCGAATGAAAACCGCAAATTATTGATTTTCAAATCTGTTTTTCTCCATTCTCATTACTATTATCATGGTTATTATTGAAACTCGATTCCAATTAGAAAACAGATCAGTTCCCCCATACCATACATAATGATGAGAGGGTGGTTGTGCCCCTAGGTGGTGCCTGGAACATGACAGCCCTGAATCCGCACACCCTTATGACAAAAACGATCCCGAGAAAACGGGAAAATTCGGAGAAAAAGCCATTTTTTTCCTGGACGCCATATATGGCGCCAATGTTGATATAAATAATCAAGAAAAAAAATGAAAGCCAAATAATGAAACCGAGAGCACTCTTCGGGGAAATGTTTGTACCAATATCTCTTAATCTTCTCCTTCTACTTTGGCATCTTCTCTCTTTCTCTCTCTCATTCTTAAGTCTGGCGCCTTTATTTGTCTAATTCTGATGAAGCTATTCCTTGGAGAGCCACCAAACATATCTGGAAAAAATGTCCGGTTTCCTATTTATTTGGTCTTATGATCTTCTTCTTGTTCTAGCTCAGTGATGCCCAACCCATTGCCTAGCCAGGGTATTCCACCTAGCTAGATCCGTTTCACAGTACCTACATTCCATACTGAAAGACTGACTTCCTCTGTATAAAATATGGCTCTATGCTCAAAAAAAGATTGAGCAGCCCTGTTCTAGCTGATCCTAGTCTCTAATTCCGTACAAATTCAATCGGTCGCCCTCCCTACTGATAGGTGTGTGCGTGCGCGTGATATTTGTGGAACAAAATTGAAACATGATTCAATAATTTAGCCAGATACAGATAAAACTTGGAAATTCCTAAAATAAAACCAGGAATTAAAATCCTGGACCATTGGCGCCTAAATTGAAACAACTTCTTCATCAATTATGGATAGAGGCGACCGTAATTTCTCTTTCAGACTGATTTTCCAACTTGTTCATCGTCTTGAAAATAAAAGTTCATGTGAAACAAAATAATGATAACTATGTCCAAGACGTGTTTGGTGTGTTCAAACCAAAACCAACACCATCACCACCACAAACATCTACCCAGGTTCAGAGCTGTTGCTGTAAAGGTCAAGAGAATTTCCAAATAATTCTGCTAGAGAGAATATTCTGTGCATCAATTGAATCGGTTTTTCAATTTTCAATTGACTATACACACCTATTCGAATGATGAGCCTGGTAATAAAGTTTAATCAATATTATTCTTGGAATAATCATCATCATCATCACACGGATGGCATACACACCCATATTCACATACACACACAAACACACCAAAGAATTCATTCATTTTTTTTCTATTAACTAGTTTTCTTGCAAACTATGCAATGTACACACACACACACACAAACACACACGGTAGTCCAGAATATCAGTGTGTGTGTGTGTGCGTGTTTGCCAGAGATTCCCAAGCGATTCTCTGAATTAATTCTTCCTAGCATCCTTCTTGTAGTTCAAATGTTGATGAAGATCAAATAAAATCTTTTATGGTTTAATAATAGTGCTAGAATAAAGAAACGATCCAAAACAAAGAGCCAAACAGAAAAGTTTTCCAAGCCAAAAACCGAACCAAAGAAGAGATTATAAATTGTTTTACCCAAACCAAACATAACGGCAAGAAAAAAGAGTCAATAATAAAATGATGCTTCTTGCTTGGTGTGCAGGTTTTTGGGCGCATTCCGGGCTCCATCAAATACACCAAATATTGCCCGAATGGCCGAACGGGCGCTTTCACTTGAAAATTTGGCTTGTTCGAAAGGTTGTTAGAAACCAAAATACCAGAAAATGGTTTCAAGGGTGTCTGGATGGCATTAGCAAAGGTTTTTTTTTGGGAAAAATCCTCCAGATCCTCTGGAATGCTCGGGCCCGGGAAACAGGCACACCATTTAAAATAATATTCATAAAAAAATAAAAACTAAAACTAACACACGCACCATTCGATGTGATTTTCGCGATCGTTTTATGGCATCAAACATGGTTATTTTCTTTTTAAATTTTTTGCAAATTTTCCAAGCATTAACAACAGTTGTAGTAACGCAAGGCATAATGCAGGAAAGTGTTAAGGGAAGAAATTTGAATTTAAAATTAAGCTCCTCCTCCCGGTTTTTTTTAATCCCATCCCCATATACGTCAAACTATAAATTGTAGATACATAGATGCATCCCATCCAATTACAACAGGGGCCTGGTTTTATGCGATGCGATGGATACGTTCTACAGTACAGCGCATATCACATAAGACCAATCACCGAGAAAAATACACCTTCTTCTACTGTTTATAGTATGTCTCGTCATCAGGTCGAATCATCACATTGAACCAATCAGAGAGAGGAATACAGCTTCGTCTCCTGTATATAGTGTGTCTCGTCATCAGGTCGAATCATCACATTGGACCAATCAGAGGGGAAAATGGTTCTTATAGGCTACAAACATGCACAGCCAAGTACCGGTCAAAGCTGATCGCTTTTAATTGTGAGGGCGTGTCTGCACAAAGCCTTAAGGAAAATTTGACCATCAATTGTGTATCGATATGACGACTACATTGGTATGCGACGGCCAATTAGGCCAATTTTTTCAAAGGGGATGGGCGACAAGCCCAGAAAAAAAAGTTTTTAGCAAGCAAGCAATCAACCAACCGTATGGAAAGCCAAACTTTTTCAGATTTCTTGGAATAGGAAAATCAGGACAAAAACGAAAACGAACAAGCCCCTACAATTGTGTGCATTGCATGCTTTTTCTGATTTAAATTCTATTCAGGTTGACAACTAACCATTAGAGGTTCGACTTTGTGAATCGCTTGGATTCTGAAGAGAGAGAATTGGATGTTTGAATAAAGTAACAACTAGGATCATACAAAAAGGGCCATGATAAAAAAAAACACTTTTGGCTTGGGAAAAAATAGAAGAAAAGAGAATCGCAAAACAGGAATAATAAGAATGTGCAGAGTAAAATAACAAAAATAAAATTACAATGGAACATACAACAATAATAATAATAAGAATATCACTACAAGTTGGACGTCGACTACCATGAACAGTCGGAGAAGCCGAAGAATAATAATAATAATAATAATAATAAAACAGAATTTAAATTTTATAAACTTGTTATCATTCTTTTTTCTGTCTTGGTAACTATCCTGCAACTATTCACGCTGCCCGAATCGATTCCAAACAGCAGGTCGGCGGATCTGTTTAGTTGGAGCCTTTTCATAAAGGGCAAAATGAATGAAGTTTGCAATTTAAAATATCTGCATTGTATTTTTCTTCGGCTTCCTCGTAGGCTTCTCCTCGCCAAACACAAACACTTGGCAAATACAAACAGCTCAGGAACCAACCAGCCAAAACCAATAGCAAAATTTTTGGAACAATGGTACATGATAAAATCACGCCCATATTGATGCTCAGATCTAGAGCCAAATCATGTTTTGCCATTAACGGTATGATTTGGATGAATTTCTAGCGTGTTTAGATGTGTGTTCACTGTGGAACACACTAATTGATTCCTGTTGGATCGAAAGTGAAAACAAAAGCCGAAGATGTTTTCCGTGTTGAAGAAAGAGCTTCAAACACACACACACATATCTTTAACGAAAAACATCGACACACTTTCTAAGACCACAGGCCATCATCATCATCATCATCAACGATTATTATTATTATTCTGCCATTAGTGGTTTGCCTGTGTATTCTGTGTGTGTGTGCGAGCCGATACTACTTTTCAAACCATCCCATGAATGCTTTTCAACCAATATTCTTCCAAGCATCAAGTGCACACACGCACACTCACATTATACACGCCCACCAACCCTTCTTGGGCCATTTCCGCAAAACTTGAGCAGTTTTTTTTCTCTCTCTCTCTCTCGCTTTGCACAGTTGCACAGTTCATTATCGTTTGCCATGAAAGTACCATGTGAAAATCATCACAATAATATGATGCTGATGATGATGTTGATTTTAATGAACTGAATGTCATTTTGTGTTTTTTTGGTTAATTCTGGTTCTGGTTCTTGGCTTGGCTCTTGGCTTTTCATCTTTCGTGATGATGTCTTTGAGCCTTGTGATTTTGGTTCATTCTGTTTGGGCTAAAAATAGAACATTAAAAACAAGATGAAAGGTTTTTTCCACGGTAGTCTAGGTGGCATTTTTGGCTTGTCGTCCTGTTGTCCTAATCAAAGGGAATTTCAAATTTTGTTTTTTGGCGCTTTTTTCTTGAGCAAACAATTACCCGCACACTCCAGCACTATTGTGAATAATGGCAAACACTAACCGTGTTTTATGGTAATCATCATCATCATCATCATAATCATGGTAATAATTGAATGTAGAGCCCAAGTCAAACATTGAAAATACCGAAATTGATAAAAAAAAGTTAATGAAAAATAATGCTCGACAACCAAAAGCGAAAATATAGGCCAAAATGGAACACAGATTAACCAGAAAATCTTCGGGCGAATTTCCGCTGGCTTGATTTCC
The DNA here is from genome assembly GCA_025882695.1 of Amerodectes protonotaria. NCBI lineage: Eukaryota > Metazoa > Arthropoda > Arachnida > Sarcoptiformes > Proctophyllodidae > Amerodectes > Amerodectes protonotaria. The sequence goes on along the minus strand of JAOZJS010000267.1, from coordinate 20,081 downwards.
CTGAAGAATCCTGTAAGTGGATACGGACATGGTACCTTGTTTATCAAAATCAACGGATAGGTTGAACGAAATTCATGCGAATGTTCATGCGAAAGAATTTCTACGGAAGCAAAACATAATTGGAAAATTTATCGACTTCCTCTCCAGACAATGGATGGGTGTGATTCAGTGTAATTCAATCTCACCTATTAATTTCTGATTCCTGAATTTTCTCTTTACTGGAACTCAAGAACAAAATGAAAGAATGTTGATAAAAAAGAATGAAATTGGAGCCCTCCTCAAAACAGATGTTCAAATAATTGACATTCTTCTCGATAATTTTTTTCCTCTTGTTTTCCTATACTAGAAAATTGCAATTTGGAACCTAGAAAATACTGGAAGGGGCAACAACAACCCGATCCAGGCCGAGAAATTCCATCCGATTCGATGGCGCCTTTGGCTCCCAAAATTGTATCCAAAAGGTTGGCACTATTATGGGATCCCCAAAAGAAATCAGGCTCCATTAGACTTTATTAGGTTGTATGCATGTCTATGTGTGTGTGAGTGTGTTAATATTAATTTGCGGCAGACAACAACATTGATCAGGACATCTGGTACGGAGAATCGGGTTTCTCTGGTTTTGTGAGAATTCACCCAGAAAGCTGGAAAAAAAGATAAAAGCTTATGTTTGCCAACAGAGCAAACAGCACCATCAGCGAAAAACAGCGAATTGATCTAATCATCAATTATTTGCGAATCATATCAAGCACAACACTTGAACGATTCGGACAGAATTCGGGCAACATTGCTAGCTTGCTTGGTTGCAAATTGATGAAGTTTGTAATTAATGTGTTTCAACGATAAAGAAAAAGAATGCTGAAAAAACCGAGATATACTTTAGCGTGTTGATGGAAGAGTTCCATTTAGTTAGCAACAGAGCTTAGCATCGCTTAGGTCCCAGAGCGCCAATCATTTGTTTTAATTCGATACTATTCCAATTGCAAATTGCAAGGATTCAGGTATCCGGGGGCGCACAAGCATCAATAGCATCAACATCATGTTTCAAGCTAATACTAGTGAACCAAAAATAAAAGCGAAAATTTGCGATGCAAATTTCATGTGGATTCCGTTCCACTTGAATAGGCTTTCTGTTTTTTTGGACCCATCACCGAAATGGAAAAGTACCACCAATTCAGTAGAGAAATGGCGCGCAAGCGCACCTATTTCCCAAAGTGGGTACCAAGAATCCAGACATGTTGATGAAGCCGACAAACATTGCCACAGCCACAGGCTCCATGATATTACGACAGCAACATATGGAAACAAAAATTAAACGAAAACTTGCAAAAGCCTAAAACATTTATTTTCCGCACACATTTTTTTTCGGGCAAAAGTGCCAATGGTTTCGGTTTGGGCGTGTTTGGACATTTTTCCTGAGAAATATTCCAGATTTATCACTTTAGCCAAGTAATTTAGGTGTATAGGTATGGTGTGTGTGTGTGTGTGTATGTGTGTGGGTGACATACAATTAAGGAAATCAACAGCATTCCACAATTATCACATTGTATCAAACACTATTCGAGCAAAAAGTACATTGGAACAAAAATAGATAATTGATTTATTTTTATCTTTTCGGGTGCTTTGTCTCCTCAAAGTCTTCTGCACTTGGAATCCATTGAAAAGGAATTAGAAAAGCAAACCAAAGATGGTTCCTTTTGCTGATAGGCGCCCGAAAAACTAGCTTTTCCTGTGAATTGTAATTCTCGTTTATTTACCCTCATTTCAAAACACGCTTGAAACAACGTTTTCTCATAGAACATCGTTGTTTTAGATCAGTGTTACCCAAACTTTTTTGTGTCGTAGACCCCTTGCATTGTTTTTTCTTGTTCAAGTAGACCCCTTAGCACCTGATAATGATACCTGATACCTGATGTCATAGACCCCAAGGGGTCCATATAGACCACTTTGGGAACCACTGTTTTAGATTATGTTTAGAAGTTTACTTGGAAGTGAAGAACAAAAAAATCGATGAGAATAAATGAGATAGTCTAGGGACAAAAAAGTTCCAACGTTCACCATAATGAAATGCCTATAATGTAAACCGTTAGAACTTTTTTGTAGAGCTTTTTCCTGCTACTATGAATATTCGTTGAAAAATTATAATAACAACAGAATCATGGAGGCCTTTGCCTTTGTTTTGGCGCTAATGATTCTGGAACTGTTCGAATAAAAAACTGGTTTTTAAAAAACGAAACAAAAAAATTTTATTTTCTTCAGTTGTTTTTTGGCTTCATCGTCTTTATCGTCGTTGGCGCGAAAAATTCGGGTGGGAATGCGTGTGGGAAATGGAGCGCGAAACACACAAATTCAAGATTACCAAACACATTTGAAGGAAAAAACCAAAATGTTTCACAACTTTTGGCGAAGTTTCCATTCCGAGAAGCAATTCAGCCCACGCATCCAACCGCATCAGGGTCCGCATTGGCGGCATACTTCCAACTAAAAAAGTCAGGCCATCAGAGGTAGGCAACCATTTTAATCAACGGACCAGTTTAAATTTTAAAATATTTTGGCGGTTCGTATTTAAAGTAGTGTGGAATCTAGACCTACGACTACATCTCTGTATTTTGGTGCCAAAATTTTGAATTTTCAATGTATGAACTTGGTTCCTGTGGTTCTAAAACCGAACACAGTATAAAAACATAGTTTTCAAAATTTTCACCGCTAAAAATATGGTATACGAGAACAACCGTTAAAAAATTAAAGATCTGTTTTTTTGGATGTTCACAATATCTCTGAACAGCAGAACAGAAATACACCTTCTTCCCCTGTCTATAGTATGTCTAGTCAGTGTGTCAAATCATCATTGGACCAATAGAGAAAAGCTATTATGTTTGAGAACGTAGACTCCTCCTTCTCCTTGTTCTTTTTGCTCTTCTTCTGTTCCTAGGGTGGGAACATTGTCATCAGGCTAAATCATCACATTGAACCAATCAGAGAGAGAAATACAGCTTGGTCTCCTTTTCACAGTGTGTCTCGTCATCGGTTCAAATCATCTCAATGAACCAATCAGAGGAGAAAACGGTTTTTATAGGCGTCAAACATGCACAGACAAGTGCTGGTTAAGGCTGATAGCTTTTCTTCTGTTTATAGTGTCTAGTCATCAGGTCAAATCATCACAATGAACCAATCTGAGGGGAAAACGGTCGTTATAGGCGTCAAACATGCACAGACTAGTACTGGTTAAAGCTGATCGCTTTTCATTAGGTCAAATCATCACATTGGACTAACAAGAGAGAAATACAGCTTCGTCTCCTGCTTAGAAATGCTTGGTGGGCGGCACAAAAACGTTTGATGGGCCGCACGCAGCAAGCGGATCGCAAGTTGCTCACCCCTGTACTAGATCATGCTAAGCACTAGCAGAAATTTTAGGAATAAAAGCCAGACACAATCAGGTCATTGAAAAGATATTCTGGAAAATAATTCCACAGAATTTTCAAATTATAGCCAGCAGCAACCTTCAATTCCGAATCAATTATGGTTGAAGTTATCTAGAAAATTGTCCACAATCGGACAGTCTCAATATTGAACCAATAACAATAATAATAATTATTATTAATTTTTTGATTTCGATGGTGATGATGACCATCGCCTATAAGACTGTACCATACACACAACAGGCAGCTATGGGCGTTATAATAATAATAATAATGATGATAATTCAAGTTCCAGACACCAAGGTCTGGAGGATCGGACCTAAATCCAATCATATAAAGGGCGTGCATTCCGCGAAAAAAAAATTGTCTTTTTTGCGCTCACGAAAACTATGGAATTCGAACCGATAAAGAAATGTCCGAACAAAAAATGCCAAACGCATTCGTTGGAACAGAAAATAAAACGATGAAAATCACCTCACAGGCAGGATCATGATGATGGTCCTTGGCCGCCTAATAGATATTACGTGCTTGCAAATGGTTACCCATCATTTACACACACACACACACACACACACACGCCCACACATACTCGAAACTCTCCAACATAATAATGATGATGGTTTGGACCCACCAAATTCAATTTTGGGACAAAATAAAAAAAATTACATCATTTTCTCTGGCTGCCTGGCCATTGACCATGGACTCCCAAAGCGCCTTTCAAGGAACACGCCGCTTGCGGTTATATTGGATGATGTACCGAAACCAGACCACATTGGTGAATTCCGATTCCATGGACATATACTTCACTCACACACATACATACCCGCAGCAACGTTTTCAGGATGATGAATCTGTTCAATCTGTTTAGTTAAATTCAATCAAAACAAAAAAGAACTTGAAGAATAGGAAAGCCTAAACAAGTTAGCTTAGACTGTTTTACTCCGATCATCATAATAAATCATTGTTCAATCATCAGATTCATACATGATTGCGTGTATACCAGTTATTTGTTTTCAACCTCTTTTACTGTCTTCAAAAGTTTTTGGTCTGGAGTTTTACGATTCTCACCGGATGCAGATTCTTTCAAGAAGATTCTTTCAAAAAAACAAAAAAACAAATCTACAAAAAAAGAGAAAGTCAATAAATCAGTTGGGCACGATTTATCGTTTCCACCAGGATCGTTTCTCAAAAGAATCCACGTCTGGAGGTCGATCTGATTTGGCTAAGATCCCTTCTCCATTAGATTCATTCTGACAGGCAAATAACCTAGGATCGTCTAATGTGTCCTCTCTCCTGGGAATAGCCCTGCCAGAAGATTGAAAAATATTTATGGTGAAATAGTTCCATTTTAAAACCAGATTTCAAAAAGCTTTTGAAGATGCCTAGAGAATAGTTCCATTTTTCATGCTTAATTAACTCTAAAAAAACCAAAAACAAAACCCAGCTATATTTCCTTTCGAAATGAAATCCTTAGTTAGTTCCGCTGTTTCCATTTTGAAAGTTGGTTTGGATTTCGCAAAAAGGTTGCGCCACGAAGGTGCTCAAAACTTGGATTACTTATTTTTCATCAGAAATTCTAATTAACTGATTGCATTCTATAAATAAGTAGACACGAGCAAAGGAAATCTGGTTTCGCAAGAAATTAAGAATTTTCTCCGCCAAGTTCCCCTACTCCCTGAAAGCCAAAACTTTCATAGGCATTTCCGTAGGCCGTAGGTTTTAGTTATATCCTGTCTGTGTGTCGGTCGATCTGAAAGTCAAATGATTACCGTGGTAGTTCCTGGCCACCCTGAACAGAATTCACAATCAATCAATTTGGATTACTATTTTCAAACTAATTACACCTTGTTGCCCAAATGTTCACCCACATTATTGATTGAAACCAATAACCGGAAAATCTGGTTCACCAGACGGGCCCCGTGAAGAGAAAGTTAACCAGAATACACCGCATTAAATCGGTTTCTTATTCCCTTCGGAAGCCAAGAAAAGAAGCAGAATGAAAGATTGGCTTGTCGTATGCAAACACCAGATTGAGCCGAGTTATCCCAGCAGCTCCCTCCCCTGCATCCTGAGAAACCATCCATCAAAACCAATTTTGGTGGGTGTGGTGGGCTGTAATATTCCAAAAATCCTAAAATTTTTTTGTAAAAACCCACCAAAAACTATGGAATCACCCCTGAAACCAATAATGCACGAGCAAACAAAGTACAAAAATTCGGAAAATCATGTTCCAAAAAAAAAGTTTTGAAACTATCGTCGCGCTGTTGCAACCTAAATCTTGTTTCAAAGCCTTACAATGTTTGCTTTTGGAGTAGAAAACTTTTCATTAAAAAAAATATCGGGCAAACACCGAATGGTGAATCGTTTTGGACCAAAAAACGAAGCGAAACAAAAATTCAATTTCCGAAGATCGGAATTTTGCCTGTCTCTGTCCGTATGAATCGGGGTTCTATTTCACCGTTGTGGAAAATGGTCGGAATAGTCACATTTTTGTTTGAATAGCAATCTGGAGCACATCTCACGTATCCGCATCACGACCACAATCATTACGATTGCCATGGTGATGATAATGTCGTTGCTGGAGAAAATGGATTTAAAACATTTCACACATCATCTATGGGTCTTGGGACATTTCTAATGGAACAAAAATTGGCCTCCGGATAAGTCTTCTTAGCAAGATTGTCGAATGAGCTCTTCAACATCCGTTGGAAATCGATAGAATCGATTGTGGTCCACATCTTCATATAGTACGAACAGATGTGGAAAGGGGGAAATTTTACAATTGCCAACACCTACCTGGAAAACGGATGAGGGTAGACTGAATCTGTGAAACTGTTGGTTTTTTTCTGATCCCGAGAATTTCTCGCAGAGATCGTTGCGGTCGAACAAATGCATCAATTTTCAATGCATATTTTTAAAAATGAGTTTTAAGCTTCAAGACGATTTTCAGTTGAATTTCCTCGGATTTTGATCTTTTGAAGTTTAGCTTCAGGGAAAGATGATGCGTATAAGCATTCTAAGAATCACATTCACTGTTATTCAACCAAGTAAAATAATAGAATGAATAACACCATCCTTTTTGAAATAATCTGAAATGGAACCAAAACCAGAATTGAATTTTTTCACATCGAAATTGCATGGGCGCCCGCATTTCCGATCGGATCCTGGATGAAGAATGAAATGAGAACCCAGAAATCTTTCCCACTCACTCTAATTTACCCGCACTCTCACTCTCTCTCTCTCTCTCTCTCTCTCTTTCTCTTTCTCTTTTAACACTCTATGGCTCCTTCCAATAAATTGTCAGCACTCTGGAGAATTTTGGAGGAAGGCGCATGATCGTCGGTTGGTTGGTGGGCGCCATAAGAATCCATGTCTGCCAATGTGTGCCTGGTAGCTTAACTACCGAATTCTTTACTATTTTCATAATATTCCCAATCGCGTATTGAAATGTTGGTGATTATTATTACTTTTATGACACACACACACACACAATTGCCACATTATTGGGAATTTTCGCCGAAACATTGCCGATTCTTTTTTAATACTTTGGTGCCAGTTTATACTCTGGGTCCCTTATTCTCCCTATGCCTGTTTGGTTAAAAGTAGCCTATCATATAATAATCACCATGATGATAATAATAATAATAATAATAATAATGATTCTTTTCACGTTGCAAGTAATGCAACTATGTTGCAATTATTTTGCTACCAAAAATAGGTATAATTGCAGCAGTTTTTCGCTTTGCCTAAAGTTTTCCTCAAGGATTTTCTCGAACAAAATTTTACTTTTTGTGGAGTATTCGATTCTGGTGTAACCTTGAATTCTCTCCATCCCCTTTCTCTAGGACCGAGAGTTTCAAAAAACATTGCAATGCTACCTTGAGACAAAATCTTACATAACGCTTATGCCTGATTCTTGATTGATGGTTTCGGGCATTTAAGAGAAGTTCCTGAAAAGCTCAAAAGCGCAGTTTTTTTCGGTCGCCTCCATTTGAACAAAAAGCGCTTCAGGTGCATTAGAACATGCGAAGCATTTGTTAATTACCGCAAAATGAATATATGATTCTTGAAAAGAATATTAATTAATTATGTTTCGCTCTCTCTCTCTCTTTTGCATGAATTATTATTTTTTATTCTATCTCGGTTCTAGTATCATGAATGGCTGTAGAATCCATAAAGCCAGCAGCAATCAAAAGCTTTTCAACGAAAGCATTGTTTTTATTATTGTTGCAATTAACAATAGATCATTTGTTTCACAGCACCCGGACCCGGAATACCCGGATCCAGAATGAATGCATGAATGAATAAAACGAACGAATCCTTGAGAACGTGGCAATGAAAATGCGAATGATGATTAATACTTTACCGCCAACATTTTGGATTTAATTTATGCGTGGTATCTGTCTGTCTTGCGTGTACCGTTAATGCATAAAACTTTGAAAAACTCGGCGAGGAGTTGGCTCCAAATTGGCTCCCATATTAATCTGTCTATTCATTTGGTTAACCCGCGAAAGATAAATAGAGGAAATCGATTATTAATTGAATTCTGGATTCTGGTATAGAACAAAACAGCAGCGAATCCGAAAATCCCAAAATCAAAGCTAGAATAATCATCATCCATCAACTTTGGTCTTTCAAAGAAAAATTGGGCCTCAAAACTTTTCTTATTGTTTGATTTTTGTCATTGATCAAAATTCTTCCGTGACACCTATCCGTATCCGCCCTCCGTATCCCTCCGAAAGTTGATGAATGAATGAGAGGAATTATGTGTGAGAACAATGGAAAGCACTCTGAGAAATGTACGTTTCGTGTTTGATCAATGGTAACCCAAAGAATGGTAATGGAATCGGAATGAAAAGCCATGAAAACTTCCGATCAATCCGGTAGCGGTTTGATTCTAAATATAGATTTTTTTCTCTCTCTTCCTCTCTTTCTTTCTTTTTACCTTCCTTTTTTCGATTCATTTATATTTCAAGCACCAATTCCTCTTCTACTATGGTCTTGGGATGGAACGCGCTCAATGATCTATTGAGTACAGACCATCGAAAAACCCACCAAAGATTTTCTGATTGCATGCTCTGGATCGATAGACTTGATCTTTCAAGGTGGCAATTGCTCTCAGAAAAAACCTCCGAACCTCGAGATGATCCGAATTCGTGGTATTCTATTAACTCTTTGCGCTCGAGACGCTTTTCTGTTGCGCCAACCAGCAGCTCGAGAGTAATCGAACAAATTATTGCATGAGTTCGATCTGAATGGTGCCTGAGAGTTAAAAGAGTTAAAATTGATTGGAGGTTATTTATTATTATTTTATTTTATTTTATTTTATTTTATGAAATTTAAATCGAGATAATGAAAAGGTAGTGGGTCAATCTTTCATGGTTCCCATAATGGTTTGAAAGGCTGTATTCAAGTCTTGAAACTTTTCCGTAGTGTCTACCGAAGGATTCTTATCTGGATGATATTTTAAAGATAATATCCTAAATGCTTTTCTGACCACTCCTGGGGAGCTGTCTACCGGAATTCCTAGTTTATGAAAAGCAGAATCCACTGCATTTTGGTTTGGAGTTACAATAGCGGATTCTTGATAGTTGAAAAACCCTTTTCTGTAAGCATAACAAATAGCGCAACTTGTTAAGAGAATTGTCACCCCAAAAGCGCCAACAAGAATTGTGCCTAGATATGGAGAACCATCGTCTTCATTTTCACTAGGGTACAAACAATAATCGAATCTCTGGCATGTTTTTCCAAACATGTTATAAGTTATTGCATGATTCTTGGCCACAAGGGTTTCATTACATTCCATGAATATTGCTTTTTCACATGTTTCAAAAGTTTGGAATACCAAACAACAAAACGCCTTTTTGTGGGTATACTTTTGCACAGAATTATGTCATTTATAATTTAGAATTTAAAAAATTAAAAATGAATAACTTACATAATCATCGAGATCAATTGTGTAATATTCTGTGTAATTTTCATGACATTTCTTCAATTCTTTCTGCATACTCTCAACAGATATTGATGTTGTGGAACAATGTGCGTCCAAATCATAAGGTTTATACACGGGAACCTTCGGCGCCCTTCTGCCGTTGATTGTTGAAACCTTTTGAACTAACACCATCAGCATCATCGTTGTGCAGTACGACCAGAATGAAAATATTGACATTTTTTGGCTTATTGAAAAATTCCGGTTAATTTTTTTTTCAAATAAGCCAAAAAAATAAGAACAACTTTCCGGAAATGTCCACCATTTAAATACACTGTTTTTGCTTAGCAGTAATTAAATAATTGAATTAATTTCTCTCTCTTTTTCTTGTTCCAATGTTCAATTTAATAAAAAATTTCATTATTAATTTTTTTGTTTAGCAATTTGTTCGGCAAGCGGGCACCTATCAGTCCCGCCTAAGAATGTGGTCATTGAGAAAACACCTACTAAATGTAAAAAATACTTTCCACTTCATTTTTCTCTTAGGACCATTGACTGGACAAAAACCAAAACCAAAATAAAACGACGAAGAATTGCGAAACGAAAAAAAACCGAAACCATTGCAGACCATTGGATTGTATGAACCAATAATAATGGCTATAACATAATGAATTGGACATTGTCCAATTCTAATGCCGTGACCCTAAGTTGGATTGGTTATTGTTGGATGGTTGATTGTTGTTGTTGGTGCGAAAAAATTAAAACGCAGAGAAAAAAAGCTAGATGATGAAGAAGGAAGAGAAAGAAGAGGAAAAAGAACTTCGACGAAAACTTCATAAATCTTCATAAATGATTTTTATTCCCTGAGCCATTTGGTTATTTAGCTTATATGATGTGTTTAGTATTCGATTTGATTTATGATCTATCTACTAGATTCTAGAAGTAGGTCTCTAATGGAAAACTAGGACAAAACTTGGAGGTAGAAAACAGCCCAGGCCTTGAACACAGACATTACCGCTGCGGAAAAATGGGACAAAAGACACACATAAAGCATAAGGCTCAGAATGAGTTCCGAAGAATAGCTGATACAAAGGTGTTTCAAGCCACCACGGTGTTTCCGGATCATTTTTAAGCCTTTCAGGCATCTAAATATCGATATTATCTCAGGTGGTGCAAAAGATCCTAGTTAGTTCCTTCCTTCATTCATTCATCACTTTATTCAGCCTTATTTTTTATATTATCAATCAATCCCATGGGCTGCTGCCATAAGTAAGTACAATTAGTATTTTCTTCAGGCAAAACTAAAAAAAGGGCTGACTCTTTTCTACTTTATACTTTTGGCAGTGCTTTCAGTTGTGGCCAATGGGAATGGAAAGATTTCAATCTCATGTCATAGTCATAGCACTGCACACATCCCATTCATTGTATCCTATAAAGAGAGGAGAAAAAAATGGGCATGAACCAACATTGAACACACACACCAATAGAGAAAGAGCAGCCATGCAAACGATAAACTATTATCCTTCCACACACGCCCATTTACACACACACATAAGTGGCGATTTTTGTTCTTTTTTATCTGGAAAAGATAGAAGCGAATAACCGAGAATTTTCTCACAAATGTTCAAGATATAAACATTAAATAAACGTTGAGAATGTGAATGAATGAATGAATGAATGAAAATAATAAGAATTTTCTTGCTTATTTTCATTCATTTCTTCTTTTTCCGTTTTTTCAGAAATTCGCCGTATTTTTTTCGTTTTCATTTCCTCTTTTTGTCGCAACGCATTTTTTGAATACTAGCCAAACAGAACCAGGCTAGGTATTGTTAATTTTGTTTTCATTCAGAAAAAAAAGAAACAACAACATTTTCCAAGTGATAAATTCAAATCGAAAGAAAAGAGGCGTATGAAATGGGTATGAAAGGGATGGATCAACCGTAAGTGCGCGCATTTAAAAATCAGCATAATGAAATATGAGAGAAATTTAAAATTTGATTTTTCTACGCGCTTCATAATTTGCCAACATGGTCCACTGAATTCATTTTTCTTGTCGTAAGAATTTTATTAATAAAAAAAAATCCACCAACGCACGGCAATTCTGGAAAATCTTTTGACGTAGGTTCCATGCGACACCACCACCGGACCACCAAGACCTTCAAGCTGGGACAAAAACAAAAACCAGAATGGAAGAAAGTGGCGCGAGAGAAAACGATATTCCGAAAAATTAATCATCATCATCATCATCATCATTCGCCATCCTTATGCAAATTTCTCCAAAAGGATGATTAATTTAGAACAATGGCGCGATGACGGCGATGATAATGAAATCCTCGACGAATCCCGATTGGATTCCAGGCGTCGGATTTTGTGCACATCCATCGATGTTGCTGTTGTTGTTGCTGCAAACTCTACCGCCAATCAATTTCTATAGAATGGTTTTGTTTTGTTTTTTGTCCTAGTTGATTATTCTTTTCTGGTTGTTGTTTTTTTCTGGGCTTGGGCTGTCACTCAAGCTCTCGTTTTGGTTTTGTTTCCAAATGGAAAGCTGACACCCAATGTGATGGCACATTGATTCTATTTTTGTACAACGACAAACACCATCTTGTTTCGGTGAAAAAAACGAAAATTCTGCAACAAAAAACACACACACACACACATATCAAAAACATGATTACTAGCAGGATAAGCCTGCTTGATGCTGTGTAGAAATAAATCCTAGAAACGAAAATTCTGACGTAAAAACAAGACAAATTTGAAATTTGAAACAAACATAGCTACTCAAATCACGAAAATTGCTCCCATCTTATTGTTACTAACCATTCTGCGATCTGGATTTTCCCCAGAACCTGCATACGGTTTTTAAGGCCTGTCAAAATCTAGAAAACGAAACGGATTTTGATTTAATCAATTTGAACATGTTTCTTCCCGCGTTCAGATTTTTTCAAACAATGTTTTATGTATTACGGTTACAATTTAAACAGAACCAAGGTTTTCGAATCGGAAATTCTAGATTTATCAGGAAAACATGTTGGAGCAGATCTTTTGGTTCATGTTTTTGTTTTCGTGTTTGACTTTTTGGCCCATTTATTTTATCCAGACGTTTTTCACCTGGAAATTCGCGCCAAATTTCTTGCAAATTGTTGCAATGTTTGGTTTGCAAGATGAATGGATCAAAATGATGATCATAAAACAACGTGATCATCGTTGCCAACCTAAAATGAATCCAAATTGGATGATTGATGGCCTCCTCGTTGTCATTCATCCTTGTTGTCTTTGCTTGTTAGGATTATATCCTTGGTTGAATTGTCCTCAGCCCCCTACTTCTACTTTGGCCTGGTGTTTCGAGCAATGGAAGATGGTTACTGTCAATGGTTATTGAACGCATTTGTTGTACAGAAAAAAGCTTCCTGTTGACATCCGCGATTTGAACATTTTTTTTCGATCCTTCGAATATTGTTAGCGTGATGATTCATTTCCCATTGGATCACTGACACTGTCAATGACAGTTACCCAAGAAGAAACAGATCGCGACCGACCTTCTTCATCTGCCGAAAAGAAATTGTTGACATTATCCCGGACAGCACCAGGGATTGATTTTGAATGATGATTATCTCACCATAATAATGTAAGACAAGCCCAAGCCCACTTGCGGAACCTAAACTGTGTTCCTTCTTGTTGTGAATTCGGATCAAACAACCAAGGAACCGATCTTCACTTTCTCTCTCTCTCTCTCTTTGCCCCTCGCTGCCCTTCCGATTACGTTTAATGTTCCAGATATATGTGGTTCATTAATTTTTGAACAATCAAAATAGGCAAAAAGAATAAGATCCAATTCAGTTTATGTTAATAATAATGATCATGATGATTATGATCTTCATTCCGTTGATGGCATTCAATTGTCTACCATCATCATCATCATCATCATCATTATTCACCAGTGGTGCCATTGTTTTGTCGTCGCCGAGAAAAAATTCACCATTAAATAGTAAGTGGAATCCTTTAAAAGGAATATATTATTGATATTTTCCCCAAACGGAAACAACAACGACAACAACAACAACAACATTGATACTAACCGATAATGATGACTTGTTCTTATTCTCCATCTTCATCTAATTCTGTGGGCGGATCATTATTCGATTTATCAAAACGATGCTTTGCTGGTTTGTGGCATAGTTAGTCCTCAAGTTTGGCTGTCGATTTCATCGAAACCTCATCGTAGATTGGTGCTCAATTGGCATAGGATCGATCGAAGAGATTTATATAGCTCTTGGATCGGGTTATACACAACCGAACCAACTCAACAAAACTTTGATTTTATTTTTATCGAACGAATTTTCCCATCAAAAACATCCGGCAAACATATAACATCAAAATATTATGAATACTTTTCATTTCAATCGGCATTCTTCGACAACAAACACAAAAGCTACCTCAATGATTTTCTTATTTCGAAAAATGATAGCCATCTTACAAAATTATCCTCTAGTCTTTGGTCTGGTTGCGTCAAATATTGGATCGCTTACATCCAATATAATCGTAGGATTGTGGTGAAAAAATGTCTTCGTACACGGCCAAGATGGATGGAACACTCCATGCCGTTCATTGGACATCGATCCATTCTGGAACTAGCCCTACCTGGAACACACAATGCAGCTAGCTATGAGATTTCTGGCAAAATGAATTTTCCACGTTTAGACAAATACATTTACTGTCAAGACGAAACTGTTTGGAATCAATTAATTTACGGAATCAGGTAATCAAAACTCCGACTTAATATCATTACAAACACACACCAACCACTTTGTTGGTATCTTATTCTATTTGATTTGGCAGGTTTTTAGATCTAAGATTAGCCTATGACAAGGAACAAAAAAACGAACGAGATCGAGTTTGGATCGCCCACGGCATGGTTCGGGTGGATATCCTACTGGTGGATGTTCTTGAACAAGTATTGGCATTTCTGTTGTCTACACATCAAGAGATTGTGATAATTGATTTTCATCGTTTTGAAGATGGCCTCCATGAATCGTTGCCGGATATTGATGAACGACACGCCATTATTGAACGATTGATTATTGATTATTTGGGGGCATTTCTCATTCCGGCAGAGATGGGAATGAACCGCCCTATTCGAGAATTGGCCTCCATGAACAAACGTGTGTTCATTGGTTATGCCCGAGAACATCGTAATAGTCATTGGTTTCATACCAATGCACTGCATGTCTGGCCCGGTACCGATGATCATGATCATTTGTTCAGGCATTTAAATGAACGTAGCTGCCGTTCACTATCCACACCATATCCGGTTTCATTGATGGGCGCATTGACGCCCAAATTTTTCGGGCTTTTACGTGACAAATATGATGGCCTACGTTCATTAGCGGAACAAATCAATCATGATTTAAGCGTAAATCTATTCGAAGAATGGTGGCAATGTATGAATGTTTTATGTACGGATTATTTTCTGGGCAACAACGTCATCGAATACACCATCGAGGCTAATCTAAAACGCGAACATAAACGTTTACTATGAAATTCTAGTGAGACTGCTACCAGATTCAAAGATTAATGAAGAATTACGCCACGAACATGTACATAGTAAACTACCAATCTTTTCTTTTTATTCTTTATCACACCAAATTAAATTATGATGCCAATCAAATTTTCTAGACATACACATAGGGCTCTTGGAACTGGAGCAATTTTCCAAGATTACTAATAATTGAAATAAATATCGTTTTCCATTCTGCGAAATTCTGAAAAATCCTGCCCATTATTCAGGATTAAAAACAGTATAATGGAACAGGGAAACAACGGCAGCAAATTATTGTTGTCGGAAAATTCAAACGAGCTAGGGAAAAAGATAACAAGAAGAAGAAGAAGAGGAAGAGGAAAAA
Source organism: Amerodectes protonotaria (assembly GCA_025882695.1). Classification (NCBI taxonomy): domain Eukaryota; kingdom Metazoa; phylum Arthropoda; class Arachnida; order Sarcoptiformes; family Proctophyllodidae; genus Amerodectes; species Amerodectes protonotaria. Next base: position 4,833 of record JAOZJS010000267.1, on the reverse strand, counting down.
GAAGAAGAAGAAGTAGTAGTAGTCGAAAACGTCAAAATGTCAGATGTCTGAATCTCGAATTCATCTGACCAAATGATTTTGCTGTTCTAGGTTCATGAATAGATAATACCGTTGTCATGATTATTGTTTCCATTTTTTCGAGCCCGGATCCCCGCATATTGTGCCATTTGAAACCTTTGAACAAAACATTTGAGGCCAGCATGGCTTTTGTTGAAGCACACAACATTGTGACCACTTGGTCGCAGACGATAATCCCACCGACCAGGTTTCTTCGACCTTTTTTGTCTGGTTATTATTCTTATTTTTTTACTTGCTTCCATTTGTGCTTCTCTTATCTCGCGCCCTTATTCTGGTTTCAAGAAAAAAAAACTTCATTATTCTCGAATCGTGTTTCATTGTTATTTGTACGCTTCATAGCAGATTTGCATCAGAATAATGGAATGGCCATAATTAAATCTTTCCATTATCTTGGTATTATGGTTTGCATGGTAAACCCATTCAGTAAAACAGAACGGAAAGCAAGTTTCCAGTTTTTCCCAGATTTTTTTCCGCTCGATGCTCGCTATCTTGTTCAAGATATTGGTTTCATTCATTGTCTTCGGTTTTTTTCGAAATTATATTAGAGAATAATCTTTTGCTCTACAACCAGAAATAAGACGCCAATAACAACCACAATAACAACAATCCCTTGATGTAAGTCTGATGTCAATGCACGAGCACTGAATAAGAAGTGTGGAAAAAAATTGCATCCTTTTCTATTTTGGTAGCGATTTTCAACAGGGTCATTGTCATCATTATTCTTAATTGATTTGCCACACTGCAACCGCCGGCTGTTTCCGTTGTTGCATTGTTGCTTTCTGGGCATCATAACCAACCTCAGCGAGACAGAAAAACCAAATCAACCGGAACAAAAGAAGATATATGCTCTAGACATGCATGTTAAAAATCATCAATTTCAATGATTCAACACCCTGATTGATTATTTTTCCGATGATCTGGCTAGAATCGAATCGATCTGAACGGGAAAAAATGCTCAAGAGTTGTGAAAATGAAAAAATTTAGATTCAGATTTGCTGGAATCGCAAGAAAATTTGGTGGGAAATAATTTTTTGAAATATCAAACAAGTGCTGCCATCTATCGTTCAACAATCCAGTCCTAACTTTCCGGAAAAACTTTTCTCTTGCAAAAAAACAACATTACACGTTGTTCCCAGACAGGCTTGTTTATCTACTGTTGTTGTTGTTGAGCTGTGTCCTGTGTAATAATAATTATCTTGTTCGATTTGAATCTTTTTCCAGAATATTGTTGATTAATTTTCATCACATTCCTTGAAGATTCAATCGATCCAATTACAGTTATTATAAAAATGCCTTATATCGAAAATTGGAATGAATTTGCTCAGGCAGCAGAATCATTATATTTGGAGAATCCACTAAGGTGTCGTTTGGTGATGAAATATCGCCATAAAGATGGCCAATTGAAGGTAAAATGTACCGATGATAAAGTTTGTCTTTTGTACAAAACTGATAATCAACAAGATATAAAACGCATCGAAAAGCTTAACTCTCAAATGATGAGACATATGACCAGCGATGAAGATTGAAAAAATAAAAAATTCGAATATCCGTTCCAAACAAAAACATTTACATGTTTGTACATCTGTATATTTATCCTTTTTAATCATAATCATATAATTTAATATTTTGATTTTTTCGTGGTTTGTAAATCTTTTATTTTCTTATAAATTTTTTGAATTGATTGAATGATTTTGAAATAATAATTAGACAAATAACAACACTTCTACAGTTTAAATTGATGATTGAGTCAAAAAAAATGACAATAATCTTATTTCAGCCTCTTTCTGGCCACCTGCAAGCACCATCCAAACGAATTATTTCACCATTTAACATACTATTTTCAATGATTGTTTGGACAAGTTGTGAAAATTCTTCAGGCTTGCCCAGTCGGGATGGTAATGGGGTTGCACATTGAATGAATTCAAACAATTCTGGAGCATTGGATCTCATCACCAATGGTGTTTCGAAAAATCCCACCGCTATAGTATTAACACGGATGCCTTCTTTGGCCAAATCTCTGGACATCGGCAACGTCATTGAATTGATTGCTCCTTGTGTGGCCGCAAAACCAACCTGGCCTTCATGGCCTTCATAAGCCAATATGCTCGAGGTATTGATTATGGATGATTTGGTGCCATTTTCTTGAATCGGATTGTTGGCCAACAATGGTATCGATAATCGTGTCACATTGAATGTACCATATATGTTGATCTCGACCAGATCCAAAAAATCCTTTAAACGTTGTGGTTTTTGTGTGTTAAAATTATAAATTTTGAATGCATTCGCTACGCCGGCACAATTCACCAAAACATTCATCCTTTTTTGACCATCGGAATCTTGGCAAAGATCTAATGCTGTTCGTATGTCTTCTTCTTTACGAATATCGCCTACAAAAAAGATCACTGATTACATGGAATTTACAAAAAAAAGAGACAAACCTTTCATACTGATGACATTATCAATTTTATCTTCGCTTGGTTTCAAATCCATTGTGACAACACGTGCTCCAAGAGCTGCCAAATGACGGCAAACCGACAGACCAAGACCGGATCCTCCACCGGTAACAAAAGCTGTCATACCTTTGATCGAATTAAAAAGCTTCATGACAGAATTTCCAGAGAGATTATTATCGAATTTGATTTTTGAAATATTTTTGGTCCGAAATCAAAACATTTAAGCCCCACATGCCAACATCGATGTTAACAATCGATATTTTTTTGCGTAAACATTGCACAATTTCGTCTATCGACTGTGTGATAATGCTATTCTTCATCTTATCAATATGTTTCCAATAGTATAAAGTTAATTAAATGATCGACCAATCACATAATTCCTCGTCACCCAAAACTGGTGGTTTCGGTAAATTTTTTCAAAAATGCAACCATGTTCCATCATCATTTTATCGTTATGCGTCGCAAAAATAGTGGCCATCGATCCATTCATTGGAGGTAGCTTGGCAATTGGTGGTCTTGGAGCTGCAAGCTATTATTGGAAAGATGTGAAAGATAAAGTTTCTGGACATTTTTGTTTGCAAGAATGTTGTCAGAAATCCTCAAAAAAATGGATTGATTTTGAACCGAATTTTGATGACATCAAAGATCACATTTTTGGACAACACTTAGCCCTACAATCGATGCCAAAATTAATTTTAAAACATTTGCATGATGAAAATCCACCTAAAGCATTGGTGATTTCAATGCATGGTTATACCGGTGTGGGCAAGAATCACATGAGTGAATTATTGGCCCAGAGAATCTACAAACAATACCGCGATACTGGATCCAGTAAATTCGTAGTGAAAATCATAGCTACACATTTTCTGACAACCGCCAAAAGTCCTGGAGAGATCGTAAATATGGTGGATCAATATCTGAAGAATTGTGATCGAACAATGTTCATATTTGATGAGATAGACAAATTCCCTGAAGGATATTTAGACATTTTGCTGCCTTTTTTGAATCACAATTCTCCCAGATACCAAAGCCGGGCCATCTATCTCTTTTTGGGGTAAATTCAAATTCCTTAAGCATAACGGTGATTGAAAACCTTTCTAATTTTTCTTACCATTGCAGAAATAGTGGTGGCAGTGAAATCAATACTGAAGTAAATCGTCTTCAAATTGAAGGTCGACCACGTGACGAGATCAAGTTTACAGATTTATCCAAAATTGTCGCTCAAGCTGCCCACAGAAAAGGTGGTCTGAAAAATTCCGAGTTAATATCTCGTGGTATCATCGATTTATTCGTGCCTTTTCTACCATTGGAACGTGAGCACGTCGAGAAATGTATTGTGAAAAGTTTGAAATATAAATATCCCAACCCGTACGACATACCTGGAAAAGCCAAAATCAATGAGGCAAGTGAATGTTTCAAAAAACTCGAGCTATTATTTGAATATTCTTTTTTTTAGATTTTGGATGAAATAGAGTTCACCGAAAAATATTCCACGTATGGTTGCCGACGGGTTGAAACTTTGGTGGAAATAATGATTTGAACAAAGCTCTTCATTCAACAACATGTTGATTTTTCAATAAAATATTCATCATTAATCCAATCATATAAGATACTTTCCGATTTCAGCTGAATTCATGTTTGCTTAAATGCCATCTTGCTTCCATATTCCAGATCTCAATGTTTCAAATTTCATGATACTGGACAATGGACAGCATTGATGATTCGTAAATTCGCAATGAACCAGTTATGCCATCTGTCGATGAGCTCTGTTAAATTGATTCAAAACTCGTGTTTATGTAATTTTTTTTGATTTCTCTTGATTCTTTGTAATTTTATTTGATTTGTTTTCAAGTTTTTAATTAAAAGTACCATCACGGGAAAGTCTTTGATCTTGAAAAAAAATTTACTTGACTAGATTGAAGATCTTTTGAGTGTTCAGGATGAAGACGATGATGTTTGGTGAACAACAAGTTATAACTAACTCAAAACCGCATAAAAAAGTTTTCGGAAATTTAACCCTTTATACATGGCTGGGATATCCCAGCGAATGTAGAACATTTTTTTTGCCAGCAAAGTCTATGGGATTTTCTTATACATTGGGATATGGGGCAAACTAGACTAACTTCATACGAAGTGAGTTCACGCGCTGGCAAAATTGCCGTGCTGGAAGGGCAATTGTAAAAACCCTTTAAAAAACCGATTAACCGATTTAAAAAAAATCAAACCTAAGTCGAAGCAAAGACAAGACATTGACATTAAGATTTTTGAACGTACATCATGCAGAAGATAATTTTTTCGAATT